>VYZU01071971.1:9483-112446 GCA_013401355.1 Ceyx cyanopectus
AATGCTCCACTACAACAAGGAAGCACCTCTGGGCATCAGCCCCATCCTCACACTTACTCCTTTAGAAAAATATAATTTCTGCTTCATAGTCCTACCTGAAAAACATCTTGTAAAAGATCTTAGGCTGTGAAACAAAATGATTCACCCTCATGCAGTGACAAGAATAAGCTGCAAAGTTACTTTAACTGAGCTTACTGTGTTTTAGAGAGTTGCAGTAGACCTGAACCTAAACTCATTGAAATCAGACTCCTTGTCCTCCTCCTCCTCCTGAAGCATTTTGGCCAGACTCATGTCCAGGTTTGAGTGAGAACAGGGCTAATTCTGTTCAGTGGTTCTACTTTTCAGCTCAATTCTTCTGACTAACTGCACTGTCTGAAGTCAGCAGCTGTTTCCCAGGCAGTGTCTGCTGCTGGCAGTGAGAACACCCCATGTTCAGAGTCAGTGCCAAGGGCTGGGGTGCAGACCATGGCTACTGTTGGGTCTTATTCACCACCGTGTCGGGGTGCAGAAAGTGAAAGGCTGCACCTGCAGGGAGGAGCAGACAGGACAGGTGACCCCAAACTGACCCACAAGGGATTCCAGCCCAGATACAGCATATCCAGTATAAGGCTGAGGGATCTGGAGGGTCTGGCTTCCTCTATTCTGCAACAGCCGGTATTTGAAGAAGACCCTTTCCATTCTGTTTTTGACCCTGATTTGAGTGTTCCTGATTCCAGCACCTGAATCCATCTCCTGAACACAGCTCCCAGGCTGCTTGTGTCCAGCTAGAGAGCTTAACACGAAGGGGAATTGAGCACTGTCTGTAAACATCCCCATCTGAAGTGATGAAATCCAAAAAAAAGCCCATCTCCATTCGGGTTCCTGTTTGGGTTTCCAGTCTGAAAGCTGGTTTGTTGCTCCAGGCCTCTTGCCTGGTCAACACAGAGGAATAGGAAACTCCTGACATCTACCACCCAGGACTCATCTTGCCATGTGGGCCAAGCCCATCTCTCCCTGCACAGCACAGGAAGGCCAGGGCCACCCAAGATGCCTCCAGCTGGCTGCAGAAGCACAGACAGTGGTGAAGAACAAAGCTGAGAACAGAGCTGGGGCTTTTAACTCCTCCTGGTGCTGTTGCCCAGGCTCTGCTGCTGCTCAGGGAGCAATGACAGGACAGTACCCTGTTTTCTCTCCAGCTCCCTTTCCATAGCCATTAGCAAGGTGGTGACCACTGCCTTTCCTAACCAACAAAGGGGTGGCCACACACAGGGACCACCTTCCAGATGGGGAGGACTGTGTAGCTACAGGAACCCACACTGCTCAGGGCAAGATAGAGCAGCTGTTGTGCAATGGCATGATGAACAAGGGCAAGAGTTTTGGGGATGTTTCTACAAGCAGCTTAGAAATCCTGTAAACTTCCAGACACACAGTCCTGAATTCCTGAATTTCTTTTGATGAGGGAATGTAGGTGATTTCTGATTACACTTCTCTGTACTGATCAGCAGCTGCCTAGGGCCAGAGAGGATCCTGTGCTGACTCTGAGAGAAAAGAGCCCATACTCTTGAGTGAGTTCCAGGTTCTTAGTTCACAGTCCTTCCAAAGGGCATATGGATGGCATTGGACTAAAGGAGGTTTTCAGTTTAAAAGAATGCTGATAGGAAATTTCTAAACTACCTGCAGCAGTGTGTAACCTATTGCTGGAATCAACTGCACTAGCTGAGAAATTCTGTAAATCAGTTCTGCATTAAAAATGCCTCTGGGAAGTCCAGGGAATCATTACTTGGGCTGAAATAGTTCCTTGTTCTACCTGTGCAAGTATTTCTGTTTACTGTGAATCTGCTGGATGTTTATTTGAATTCCACACCACCAAAATCAGCTGAAACTGTAATATAAAATAATCAGCAGACACATGAATAAATAGAGGGGAATAGGCATGACTTTTGTTCAGAGAAATCATGCATCAGAGACGTGCCAGAGCTCTTTGGGCTTCTCAGAAAGGATGTGCTTAGCTTACAGAATGACTGAGGAGTCTGAAGTGAAAACAAGGTGTTTGGAGGGCCAGGGGGCTGAGCAAAGCTCTGCTGTCTGGGTGGAAAGCAGAAGGTGTCTGAGGCTCAGCTACTTTTTCTTTCAGTGTCAAGAATTCCACCAAAAGACACCTGCAGGTGCCAGGCTTTTGAAAACAAGCTGAAGGCAATAAAACCAGCCATGCACTGAGTGCACAGCAGCAGGGGGGACTGTAGGGAATAAACTGGGTTTTTTTCACACAGCATAGATTTAAATGATGAGATTTATCATCACCACAGGATGATCTTGATCATTTGCAAAGGTTCAAACAGAAATTAGACAAGTTGGTAGAAGAAAAGTCTGTTAAAGACTGTTAAACACGAAGACATTGTGTGTAAGTCAGGAAGCTCTTCAGCTGTGGATTTCTGGGTCTGGGGAAAGTATTCAGGGATGGTTCACAACCTTCTTGTGTCCTACCCTTGTCTTCTTCCTTGGAAAGCTTCCCTGGTCACTCTCAGAGACAGTACCCATCTGGGCTCTCCTTTGGGCTTCACCCGTGTGTCCATACTTATGCTTTTATTGCACGGTGCTCAGGGGACATCTTCAACTGGAATTGGGAACACTGGGAACAATTTTTCCCTTAGCAAAGCATAGGCATTTGTACCTGCTGCAAGATCAAAATCAGATCTTGTTGCAAAAGAAACCTTCTTTAAAATACCTCAGCATTAGGAAGACTCTACTGCATTATAAAGCCAGAATATTCAGCATCTGTCTAAAGATGTTTTCCCCCAGGTAATTGCCTTTAACTCCAGCTTCCCTAATCCATGGGGGGGGTATAGATAAGGTACAGACTTCTCAGTAGGAAATCTTCTGTCCACTAAGTTGTAAGAAAAAGTCATTTTAACTCCATGAAAAGCAGGTAGGAAAATTGGTTTTAAACCCTTATTTTCCTACAAAAATAGGCATGGGGGAAAGTCCATGGTGTGCCTGGAGGTCAGCTCTGTAGAAAGCACTGCTATGGAAATGGGACTGAACAGAAACAGAAGACTTTTTTTGTTTTGTTTTGTTTTCATATTTACAGTAGTGCAAAGCTCATTATGTAGTAAAAGAATAGACTTTTCTAATCAAAGGAATGATAGATGAGCTACCAGAACTGAGAGGAAATTAAATATGTGTTTATGTGATAGTTTTAATATTAAAAAGGTTTGCTAGAAAAATATATGGGGTTCTCTTTTCTTATGAGTGACATTTTTAAAAAGGATGCTGGGATTCCTAGGAGAGTAAAATACCTTCAGTCTATGGCAAGTGTCAGAAGTGTATGTCTCAGTCCTGATATATTTTTGATTCCACAATCATGTATTCATAATATGTCAGACATGCTAAGAAGTTGCTGAAAAATGTGTTGACGGAAGAAATGAGGGTTGAACTCCTGCAAAGCCCCTCCAGAATACCAATGAGTAGACTGATCCATCACAAATATCCACAAAGACCTGCTGCATTAAAAAATCCCTGTTGCTGAAAGTCTTATGATTAACACAGCTGTCAGATTCTTGTCTTTATCTCTCTCCCTTTCTAAAATCATAGTTTAAAACATAGATTGTCACAGTCTTCTGCCCCCAAAAGGCAATCCAATAATATTATGCACTCCAGAAGTAGTTTCAGTTGGAGGAGCTCAAAGCACCTCACAAATAATCCCCAGGCATTGGATGGAATCAATAGATCTGCTCTAAGGTGGATGAGAACGAGTTAGGATTGAAGTCCAAAGACACGCAGTGATTTCAGCACAAAGCTGTTGACTGCTGGGCTCTTCTCATCTCCTGCCTTCCCTGTTAACAGGGGAGCAGACAGAAAACACCTCAGCAAAGCAGACAAGATGGGATGCAGTTGTCACCTACGACTCAGTGCTGACATTCTGCAGCAGTTAAAGGCAATTCACAAAGGAAGAAAGTAACTGGGATTTTTCCCTGTGGTTTGCTTCTCTCCATCAATAAAAAGAAATCTGGAAGTCCTTTTGTCTTGCTTGGCCTCAAAAAGATGCCCTTTGTTCTTCATCTTAATACATTAGGAAAGTGCTCCTGTTCTTTGATTTTGGAGAGTGACTCAGCAATCTCTGGTGCACATTAGAAACCTTTTTCAAGCTTTATTAACAAGGTAGGGACATAATGGCATTCTATCAAAGGCTTTTCCTGAGCTATTTTGTCCTCAGGTGTAGAGAAGCAAATTAATGAAATCAGACAGAAAAATAAGGCAGAAATCCTGAGGCTGGTATCAATGCTGGTGTTCAGCATGTTGGATTTCAGTACTGGTTCAAAAAAGCTAAAAATCATCTGTCCTCGTAGGCATTGCATTTGCTTGTTCTTTGATGTCAGTTTTCTAGACTTTTTAATAAAATGCAAGTTTTAAGAGTCTATAATTTCTAGCTCAGAAGACAATACTTCGTTGTAAACGCTTCAGTTGTGGTTGGAAAAGGGCTCCTTGGCCTCTCTTTTAATGAATTCTCCTGGGAATGTGTGTGGACTTCCCTGCTTTCAGCTCTGGTCGAGAACATGCAGCTCACCATTGTTTCTGTGCAGGGTCCAACTCAACACAAGTCGTGACAAATGCCAGGTTTTTTTTAAGGCCTTTTTTTCATTCCCAGGCCAAGAATCTGAACTTCCATGCTGGCAGATCTCTGCTCTTATAACAACATCAAAGAGGCCCAAGAATTAAGAGGATTTGAAAAAAAAAAAATCATAAATAAAAAGGCAAGGTGTTTGTACTCTATCTCCTGGATTTTACTTCTGTGCATTAACACACTTCTCTGAGCTTTCCTCTTTGATCTGGAGAACTAGGAAAACTCCTCTTTCTTTAAGTCAGCTAAAGTTCTTTTTCAGGGCAAACTGTCAAACTTCACTGAAAAAAAAAATAATGCAAATTCCCAGGACTCCAACTTACTGTTTCAAAGCAAACTGCTGGAACAAGAACCAACAGTTCTTATCAACACTTCTGGTCAATATTATCTCACATCTTATTAGCAGAGCAAGCAAATTCTTGTCCAGGTAAAGTTTTTATGCCAAGACTGATACCAGCCATCGTGAACTGTTGCTGGGTTGATGCTCAGTGTCAAACACAAGTCTAATATCCTAGCCATGATACTTCTGTCAGCATGAAGACTTCTTTTGATGAGTTGGCAGTGAGGAGCTTCAGGAAGAACTGTGCTTTAAGCCAAGGTCTTAATTCAGCTGAAGCAGATCTTGTACACCAGCAGTGGGAAAATGTGCCATCCATGGTATGACAGGATGAATAAAAGAAAGAACTGAAGGATTAAGGCAGATTACAACAGAACATGGGAAATGTTCTCATGTTGTGTATGTTTGACTGTTCCTGTCTCACCTGTAATTGGGTCATAAACTCTTCAGTGTGGAGACTGTATGTGTTGGCCACAGAACAAATAGGTCCCATTTTTTTTACAGTGAAGCCTTTAAGTGCTGCAGCCTCTGGAGATGTTGCAATATAACCAGTAATATTAAAAGGAAGATTAACGTGAGGGAATCAGAACAGTAATGGAGTTAAAAAAAAACCTCTGCAGAGTTTCAAAGGTGAAGTCTGAAAGCTGAGGAAGAAATTAATCATTATTACTGTTGTTATTATTCATTTATATTGGGCCATAAGTGCAGGTGTCAAATCTGTGAAGGGGAAGTCAGAAGAATCAATATTTTCTTATTGCATGTATGGTTTTTTATCAAAGCTTCATAAATTGCTGCCATTTTTGGAATCAGATTTTGAACTTCATGCCAAATCCAGCTGTTGTGCATTTCTAACAGCAAGCATCACTGTCATTCATTGTTAGGCATAAAACTGAGAAACTAACCATAAAAGGATGCTCAGCACTGTAACTCTGACAAATCCATCTCAATGAAGGCTGTTATCTAGGGATAGATAAATATTGAATGGGGAGATGCTTGTTTCCTTTCAGCACATTCTCCTGGATTTGGTATCACAATATCAAAAGCTTTATTTTATATATTAAACAGATTTGTTTCTTTGGTCCCTACTCACTCTGCCTGTGGTTTGCCTTCCCATTAAACTAGCTGGGTTTCAATTGCAGGCACTGTGGGCAGGACAGTTATTAAATTACACCAGACTCTGAGCAGATCTCTCCCAACTTGCCACTTACTTATATGAGCTGCCACTGTTTAAAAGCACTTTTCTGTTACTGCTGGGCTCCTCAAAGGAGGGGACAGGACTGAGAGCCACTGAGGTGCTCAGAAGATGTCCAGCAATTGCAGGGGTGGGACCCATGTCAGGAGAATGACTGTCAGGAGATGTAGGAAAATCATTAACTCACATACCTGAAACTCCAGCAGATGATGCACATCTGAGCAGCCAGCAGCATTTGAAACCTTCCTCTGTGTGGAAAAGCATGGGTTTTGGTTAAATATGTCAGAATTTCTCAGGGGACACAGCTATTATGTGAAGATGGGATGGGGGACTACTCTGCTATAAATAGCAGACTCCTTGGATATGTCAAGGCATAATTAACTGATTTATCATGTAGATAGGCACAGGAGAAAGCTGCACAGAGACTCCTGTTATTCACACCCAGTGATCTTGTGTGAGGTTCTGGCTTCATTAGTCTTCTTTCCTCTACCTAGGTTGGTTGCCAAATATAGAGCTGACAAAGGATTAGGGAGCAAAAATTCTAACTTTTGAATGAGGTTATATTGACACCATTGCCAATCAGAACTCTGTCTGTCCTCAGCTGGGGAGCCAAGGGGTCCCTTGCAGTCTGTATTCCTCCAAGTAGTGCCAAACATCTGTCTGATAACTTTTGGTGCTAATATTTTCCTGCTGAATTCTCAAATCCCTTTGCAGTCTCCTTTGCTGAGAGGAGTATTTCCCTTTGAAGGTCAGCAATATTGCCATTATTTATGTGTCTAAAACTAATCCAAGAATGTGCTTTCCCTACCCACTGCCAAATAGATGAATTCAGGGTAGCATTGTGGTGTTCAGTCCTTGCACAAACACAGTACTAGGAAGGAATCCACAGCAGAAACATACATATTAGAGAGATGGAAAATAAGTTTTAATGACAAAAATGGCCTCTTAATATTTCATAATTCTTTCAAAAACTGACTTCAAGGGGCTTCTGTGTCCCAATCTGCTGTGTCCAGCAGATGCCAAACCCTAGAAGGTGGGCAAAAGAAAAGGCATACAGAAGAGTGACCTGTGAGTCTGAAGACTTGAGTCTTTTTTCTGTCTCTTCAGTTGACAATTTGTGTGGACATGGTATTCCACGTCCCTCCTCTGCAATTTGTGTAGCCTAGTTTGCAAACTCCTTGGGCTGAGCTTTTTGAGCCAACTCGGTTTCCCCCTGCAGGGAAGAGCAGCATCCAGAAAGCACCATCCCCTGTGGTGCCTTTGGAAACGATTACAAATTAGGAATATTAGCAATGGGCTGCATATGCTATAAGTTTTAAGGAAACACTATTTTGCAAATGTTTAAACAGATGTACCGGGAATGTTTTTATATTTTTGCTGTCTGACCATCTGTAAAGCCAGGTGTTCAAGTTACAAGACTTAGGAAGATAGAGACATAGATAGTTAATGCATTTGGAAGCTGATGGGGAACTCACTAAGCTAACTCTCAGGCACACAACTGTATGGCAGTTGTGGTGTGGTGTCTTGGATGGGTCCAGAAACCTTGTACTTGTATACAAAGCTAGACATGTGCTAATAAACCAGAGGGAGCCAAATAGAGGGTGATTTAAATGGAATAGAGGGGCCACATGCTATGGAGAAGCAAAGGGAACTGGGATTAGTTGATTGGGAAGATATAAGTGAGGGTGTTAACAGCAGCTTTCTGATTCTTGGAGGGATTTCTATGGAAGGTGAAGCCAGACTCCTCTCAAAGATGCAGCAGCCAAGCACTGGATGGAAGAAACTTCTCAGAAACTTTCAGAACTCAACTGGCTGCAGCCCTGAGCAACATGATCTCATTAGGAAGTTATCCTACCACAGCACACGGGACACAGTAACCTCCCAAGGTCCCTTCAATCTGTGCTGTTGTGAGATGAAGCTTCTCTTTCTGTTCTGAAAGAGTGTGTATGATGCTTATTTCTTCTTCACAGATGGTTCTGGCTGCCAGAATAACTTAGTACCTTAAAATGTTTATTATGCCTCACAGCTCCTGATAGGATGTGGCAGTGTTATAATTTCATTACAAAAATGGGTCACAGATGTCAACCTCTTTTCAAAAGGTGAATTCATTTCAACCATGGCCAGGCTTTCGTGAGTTGTCTGATTGAATTGCAGCTTCAGTGGGGACTCCAGAAGCATTCCCTACAGAAAATCACTCCTTCAACCAGGGCTGAGAGAAGGTCCTTTAGGACTGAGGGGAGGTACCTGAGGTGTCTTTTCTTCCCTTCTATGCTGGACAAAAATTCCAGAGTAGGGAATAACGAACTTACTAATGGCCTTGTCTTGTTAACTGCTACCAATAAGCAGAAGATGGCTGTGGCTGCTGCTTCTGTCCTTTGGCCTTGGGGAGTGAATTCTACCTTAACTGGTGGTATTCATGAAAGGATCTTCCAAGTTTATACCAAATTCTGCACATTTTCCCAATATTCTCAGTAAAATTCTTATGGTATTAAAGCATGTCCTCTTCAATGATATTACTTCAGAATTACCATCAGGGGGTTGGGTTCCATGCTGGTTTTGTACATATTTGTATATATTCCATTATTATTATTATTATTATTTTCATTTAAACTGTTCTAGTTTCCTTTTTCTAATCACTAAGTCTCTTGCCCTTATTCCTTTTCTCTTCCCTGTTCAAAGAGGAGGGGAGTTAAAAGAGAGCATCTGTTATCAGTCTAGGGGCTGCCCTGACCCTAAGCTGTGACAAAACATTAGTATTGGTACCTGTCAGTGGGGGATTACCCATTATCCAGAGCTTTGATGTGCTGAACTTAGTGTACTCAGGTTATGAACGGGGTGTAAGTGGAGAGGGTTTTGGTTGAGAGAAGCAGCAGGAGATGATTACTTCCAGGCACATCTTTTGAGAACTGGCCTTTTGGCTTTTTAAAATTTGTCAGAGCAAAATCACTGCAGCCCTAGATCTATCATAGTGTAATTAACTCCAACTTTGCTGTGTCTATCTCTCTTCATTCTGGGAATCAGCCTTTTCCCCTGTGTTACAGTGAGGGAAATTATAGCTGTGTGAGAATGAAAAAGAATTTATCCATCCTACTTCTGTGTCATGGTAAAACAGTTTAGCTCATGTTGTGTGAAACTATGAAAGCTGACATGGGGATGACAGTGGTGAGTTACCTTCAAGCAAAAGAGCTGAGCTCTTTGAACTTCCATGAATGTTTTGCAATGGGCAAGGAAATGGCCAACAGCAAAATCCATTTGCCCAGTGCACTGGTGGTGTCTGTATTCTGTTGGTGCTAGAATTGTCCCATTTTTGTGCAAACTTGGAAAAAATAGTTTCTGTTGTACAGCAAAACAGATGAGGTTGGAGCAAATCCATCACCTGGGGCTATTTTCCCTTTCTCCTGTGCCCTTGCCACTCTCCTTTAATCCATGTGGTGCGCTGAGATGGCAATTCAGCCAGCTGTAGAGGAAGGAGGGAAAGGACAGCCAGCTGCTCAGGGATACATCAGCCCTTCTGAACAGCTTCTCTGGAAGGCTTTGATAGAAAAGGCAGTTTGGTTTTTGCTGGAGTAACTTAATGGGAGATTCCTAACTGCCTGTGCCTTTTGTTGTGTAGGAAGATAAGTCTATGCCCTGGGCATTTATGCAATGGGTATGGGGAAAGAGTCACTTTGGCTTCCATTGGCATTTGAGAGTTGCAAGCTCCCTAGTGGTTCAAAGAGCTTGGAGGGGTGAGATTTGCATTACTCTCAGGCAAAATCCAGCTTTCAATTAACAGTTGTGCTACAGAATTGGAGGAGACATATAGGATAAATGCCTGGGGTAGGAATTTGGCCAAGTGACTTAATGACCTCATTTAAACTAGCCTGTTCATTTCCCTGACCAGTGGAAGTGTTTGGCAGTGCTTCCTTTCAGTGGCAGGGCAGGGCTGGCTGTCAGCAGAGAGCCCTTTGGCTGGAGCAGTGATCTGCACATCACAGCTAATTGAGTGCAGCCTGTGGTGATGCTCGGACACTCCTCTCAGAAACAGCCTCCCTGCCTCCACTTCCAGCTGAAGGACACTTCACTGCCATGCACTGAAGGACAAGCCCAGAGCTAGTCTGTGCACAGGCTCACCCAGAACTCCAAGTGTACCTAATATAAAAAAACCCAATAAATTCCAGTCCAAAATCAGATTTTGAAGCCGGCTCCAAAAGCAGACTCCTGGAGGTGAAGCTCTTTCTTTTTTTCACACCAATGCCTGCAGCTCTGGTGTAAAACTCAGCTCCCGGGCTGCTGATCCTTCCAAAGCTGAGGGGGTGCAACACAGTGTGAATTGACATCTGGCTGGCGATCTATAGATGCTCTCAGGAAGAAGAAGTGCAGTTCTGCTCTGCAGATCTAGGACATGACTCATTCGCTAATTAGAAAGGACACTGGGAGTGTGTGGAATTTTATTGTTCCATTTGTGGGTCAGGCATGACCAGCAGACCATGAGCCTGAACAGCTTGGGACCATGTTACAATTAATAATGAAATACAGCTGCATTCATTTGTAATTTGTAATCTGTTATTATCTGCTAGGGGCAGAGGTTTTGTAAATACATGATAGGAATTTTATACAAAAGACACTTTCAGCAGTCTGGACTTTAAACTGCTTGCAGTGTTTCACTTGTGAATGGTGTTCAGGGCTGAACTCTTCTTGGGTGGAAGCATCATCCTAGAGATGTGAATCCTCTTCTTAATAATAAGAGTTTTGCTTCTGTTTCCCCATCTTCTCTAGCAGGTGACTCCTGTGAAATGAGCATAAAACACCTCGTGAGAGTGGCAATCTTGTGCTTGTGCGGGGAGTGTTCCAGCTGAAAACCAGGGAAAACCAGGGGCACGAGGCTCTGTTTGTCCCAAGGACTGTGTTAAACACAGTTCAGTTTTAAAATTCCACGATTGAAAGCTAATATCTGAATTTCAAAATTCCTTTCTGTTTTCTTTTCCTGTGTTCTTGCCCTTCCCCTTCCTCTTCCCCTTCCCATTCCTCATTTCTTTCCTGCATTTGTTTAACTGAGTCCCAGTAACATCAATAGGAGTTGTGCATAAATAAAGAGAAAATAAGCGATGCAATTAATAATTCCTGGATAAACTCTTTCTCTAACGAGGGCAAACAAGCTTAACACTGACCTTAGGAGTTACTATATGAGAAAATGAGGATAACTTTGTTAATCCTACCTCTGCCCCTTTTCACATAGGCACTCTATCTTTAAAAATGTACTCCCAGCTTGCAGGTTTTGCAAATATTCACATCTTTGTCATTCAGTGTATGAAATTCAGTTTATTTATTCCTCAACTAAAAATAGTATCAACCAATCCCCTGCACTGAAAATCAGGATATTCCTATATAACTGCTGTGGAGATTCTCTGTAGGATCCTGGAAAGCCTCAGAGATATTAATTCTTCTGTCCTAAAACAATCCTCTGAGTTTGAGAAATAAAGTACCTAATATACTAGCAGGGGATTGAAGCACAGAAGGAATAAAAAAGTTGCTGGAAGTCATAGATGTGTTGGACAGAAAAGAATTAAACATGCTTTGCCTTCAGTCATTAGGCATTGTACATCAGAGCACCAACCACTCATCACACAGCTGGGTCCTGCTGGCCTAAGAAAAACCTGCACAGCAGAGGAATCCTAAAAGAGAGCCAAACAGGTTTTTCTTTTTCATGTCTCTAGAGGTCTCAGTTTCTCTTCATCAGCTGTATGTGGCCAATGAATGAAGAACAGCTTCAACAGCATCTAAGATGCAATGTTGGTGCCAGGGTTAGATAACATGGATTCCACTTGTTGCTGTCAAGACACAGGCTGAAAACTCCTGTTCTGAGTCTTTATTTCTACCCCATGCTCCATGTTTGACTTTGAGGAAAGTGGCTGAGAATCATCTTGTTTGATTAATGACATTTCCTTAATACCCTTGAGGTCTGCTGCCTCTTGAGACAGTTCCAGGAGGAAATTAATCTTCCCTTCTGTCTGGATTGCTCTCTGGATGTCTCCGCCCAGTGACTACAAAGTGAGCAAAGCTGCTGCTTTAGGATCATGGCTGGGCTTTCAGCTAAGGGAAAATCTAAAAACTACCAGGATAGAAATAAATGCCCAGTATCTGTGTACCATGGGTCCAAACACCTTGCCACCTCCCTGCATTGTGAGCCTTCTCTGACCAGAAGGGTCTTGCTGCACAAAATCACCTCAGACAGAAAGATCACTTGGGAGCATCCCATAGTAAGAGGCTGTCCACTTCCACACCATCTGGGTGTGAGTCACCTTTCCTTACCCAGTGCACAGAGCAGCCTGCTCCAGAAGCAGAGCTTGGGGGCAGCTTTACACAGCTCCAGGGGAACTGTGCCCCTGCTGGGCCAGCACTGCCAAGCCTGCGATGTGGGCTTGGTGACAGCAGTTCAGCACTGCCTTGCTCCTGCTGTAACTGGTGTGACTTTGGTGATGGTCTAACAGTCTAAAACTGGGACAAGGTGATGGAAAACACAGGGCTGTGATTTCAAAGGGTGTCCATGAGCCAATCAATTAGTTTTCTTCGAAGACTTGTGCTGAGAAAATAGGTCAGTTGCTTCTCTCATTTATACCACTGTAGGCTCTTGACTCCAATGGACCAGAATTGATTTTTCAGCAGCAGAGTCTCAGGACTGCTGTCTGTCTGAAGTGCTGCTCCCACTATTGATGTGGACTCTGCCTTTGCAATGCCTTACATCCCTTGAAATGATTTGAAAAAGCCTGTGTGAAGTCAATGAAGAACGGACTATTTTTTTTCTCTGCACATTTCCTGGTTTAGTACCAAGAAAAAAAAATTACTCTGCAGACAATAGGAAAGTATATGGCCATTGAAAAGATAAAGTCTTGCCTTAAAGCAGATATTATTGTTTCTTTCAGGGTAATGAGACCTCTCTGTGAGCACTAATAAAAGCTGCAATATGTGAACCTAACTCTTTTGTACCTGTAACAAAAAAAAAAAAAAAAGTGTAGATCTTAAAAGGTTATGTGGACATAAAAAAAATCTAGTATAGAAGCTACATGAAAGGCAAGGTAGCCTCATGAGAAATGTAAGGTAGCAAACAGGGGGCAACATTTCATGATGGAATATATAGATCATATGGAGCACATAATGAAACACATAGATTTTATGGTGAAATTGCATTCTTTACTGATACATGTGTTATGTGTATCGAGCATTAAAGAAAATGGATGTGCTTTCCCAGCAACTGAGCACAACACTCCACAGCCCCTGGACTTGAAAAACATGACATCAGTGAGCTAAAACTACAGGCTCATGGAACTGGGAGAAAAAAACCAATTTCTACTACAGCTTCCCTGAGCCAGCTCCCCTGCCTGCTCCATGGGTTAAAAACCTCTCCCAGTTTGGCTGCAAAAGACATAGCTGGGAAACCCAAGACAAAATTACAGGTGGAATGATCAGAGGCACAGGCAGGACTTGGCAATTAAACCTCATGCTCTGGATTCACTTTTCAGCAGCTGCTCCCCTCTGTTGGTTTAACATCTGTGCATCAGCATTGTTTAACATTCATGTGCTTTGCACTCTTGTTAAGAGCCCCTGGTGAATTCAGGCCAGGCTGTGGGTTTGATGTAGGACTTTTGCAGCAGAAGGTGTGAGGTCAGGGCACTCTTTCTAGGATAATTTAGACTGTCATGTGATGCTGATAAACTAGGTCAATTAGTCCATGCTGAGCAATGTGCTGTCATTTAAACAGTGACTAACAATCTCAGCCTTTTCATTTACTAATCCTTGTAATATCTTCACCTTTTCTGCCTTTTATTAACTAGAAATGCAATGTTGTTCCAGCTTTGGCTTGAGGGGTAAGTCACACCCTCTAAATTAAGGAGTAATCAAAATATAGGTTTGGGGAATAAACTGGGTTTAATTGTGCCTAACCCAGTATGACCTCTAATTATTTTATTATCACTATGCCTTGCTTCAAATGAGTCAGCAATGGGCAGCACAATGTCATTCCTTGCTTATATCTGGATTAAGTGCTGTTGTGTACTCACCTCTTGGTATGAACACACATCACACATAGGAAAGGTTTGTGCCAAGATATTTGCAGCACTTCCTAAGAGAAGGGGGGTGAGTCTTTATCAGGATTTTGTGGTGTCTGTAGGATTAAATATGCCCTCCAAAACCACAGACACTTCCTAAATGAGGACAGCCACAAGTTTGTAGTGGGGAGTGCTGAACCTGAGGAAGTTAAGGGCTGAGAAGGAAGAGTCTGAACAGAAACCCTAGGAGACTCCAAGAAAGTGACTGAATATGGAGATCTACTGCCAATAAATGATTCCTCACCTGTAATTGTACCCTGATGTACTGTATGCATGGAGGCTGAGGTACCATACTCTCTCTGAGTCACATCTTCATTTTCCCAGATGAACACCAAGAAGGAAAGAATTAATTTAATCTTTCAGTGAGTAGGTAGTTTGGTTTTCCACGTCTGAGTTAATCTATCTGAAGTTTAGGGTGATTTTAAGAGACATCTAACATCAAGTTGTTCCATAATTCTGAAAGTGTCCATGGTAGTCTAGTTTCTGAACCACCCATGGAAACATAAGGTTGATGTAGGTTGAAGGATAGAACCTCTCGTGTAGGTAGTTTGAGAGCTAGAAACAAAGAGGATTAAAACAAAGGAGAGTCTTCACTGGTCCAGAGCTAGCCACACATCCCACAGGCAACCTGCAGTAGATGTGCTCTCCTGGAGCCTTAGTGAAGGTTTTGGCAGCTGGGGCCTGAAAATATTTCTTTTTCCTTATGCCAAAAAATGTTGGTATCTTTTCCAATGAAAGGGTCTTAAGCAGTACAGAAAATAGCCACAGGCACAACAGTAGCTTGGTATGATGCTGGTGCAAGATCCCCAGCTATTTGTGACCTGCAGGCAATGGGGAGGAAATTTCCAAGGCAGGCCTACTCAAGAGCCCAGTCCACTCTGTCTGGAGCGTCTGTGCAGAGCAGACACTCAGTGTGCTTTAAAAAATAGAGCTTTTGCCTTTCTTTGTGCCTCCTGCAATTGCATGTCTGCTCCTACCTAGGTGCTGGACATCACACTGCATCTGGCTTTCCTGTGCCTCTGCAGCAGCACTGAAGCAATTGACAGAAATCCTGTGTGGATCTCATCATGGAAAGACTTCAGTACTCCCACCAGTCTCTACTGAAATCTTTGATGGCCAAAGTCCTCTGCCTATTTAACTGCAGAAGGGGATCGGGTTCTTCATCTGAAGTCCTCCCTAATGTCAGGACAATCCCACCTACTGGCAGAGGGACACGGGCGAGGGGAAAGGTGAAGCAGGACCACTCTCAGTGCAGGGCAGCAGGGAGAAGTGGAATTAGATCTCTGTCCATAAGTCAGACCCTAAACCCTCATTAGTGAAATGATGACAACCTATTAAGGCCATTGGGATGTGTCCCTTTGGAGCCATAGAGAGCTGTTTAGAGAAGATTACAGCTTGTTACAAAGGCTGTAAATGAGAATTATCGACAGGGTGACTCCAGTCCCACTCCCCTGTCTGCAGCACTCCATGAAGTCACAGGTTGAGCTGTGCAGCAGGTTCCCTGCTCTGAACAAGGCAAATCCTGCCTGCTCCTGTTCCCTATCTCCAATAACTGTGTGCTCAGCCAGGGGCAGGACAGGCTATGGGACAAGAGCACGTCTGCAGAGAACCACTGCAGGCCTGACACTTGTCAGGGCTGTGGAAGCAGATAAAAGGGACCATGATACCTGCCTTGTGGCAGTGAGGAGACTGCAAGGAGCAGTAGCTGTGTCCTTTACTCCTGCCAGCTTTGCTAATGCCATTCCACTGCTGTAAGCAGCAGCAAGAGAAAACAAAACCAGGCACTGGTACAGCCACGTGGCTTTGTGGGTTTGGATTGGGTGTGAATATGTTGATTCCCTACAGATTGTGTGATAACAGCCAGAAACTGCAAACTAGTAGCCTGCAAGAGTGAAAGATTTAATTTTTTTTGCATCAAATTTACCTCCCAAAGAAGTCCAGAAATCTGTGCAGAGTTGGGACTTCTCCACTCCAAAGGTTTTCCAAAGTATCTTCCTTCATTTCATGCAGGAAAACTGATAATTCCTGAAGAGATAAAGTAATGCCAAGTAGCAGCACCACATGCTCACCAAGGCACTTGATTATTTTTACTGCTTTCATCCAACCATGCAACTCCATTTCTCACTGTGACTGGAATATCATTTGGTCAATCTATTAGGGCTGGAAAACTCACAATGCACTGTGGTGCAGGGGAAATTTCTTCCTTTGAAAAACAAACCACTTCTACCAGATTAAGTTTTGTGGGTTATTCCCTGACATAACTAGTGATGAATTACAGGAGAGATGTACCAAAGTATGAAAACAGCAAGGAACTTTATTATAATAGCTGTAACATTTTTAATAAGACCACACCAAACACAATAGTTTGCCTTGCAAACTTCATGCACTCAGCTGACCTTGATATCTGTAGATCTGCTTATGAAGAAAGCCACCTCATTTGTATACTTGGTGGGAGTGGGATACTGCCCTGATTTACAATTGCAAGCTGTGCAAATATGGATTTATGAGTTTAGAGCATCTGTGTGGGTCCCCGGTGCAGCAGTTTCAGATAGTCTTAAACTACTCAGCTATGCCCAGCTTGTGTGCTGCAAACAGCCAGCTGCAATTAGACTTTCTTCCAAGCAGTTCCTCAGAGCCACACTGCACAGCTCCACATATCAAGCCTACAGAAGTGAAAACATGTGGTCTGATCTTTCACACTCATGAGAATCACACATCTCCTACAGCATCATCACTGTAAGCAGTGACAGAGGGAGAGTTCCCTTCCTTCCACCTCAGTGTCTTGGCTGCAGGGGAGGATCTGCTGCTTCATGAGCGGGTCAGAGGAGGTTGGGCTGGTGCTGCTCCACTTGCTTTTCCATACCATGCTTTTTGGGAGTGCCAGATGTGCCTGGGTGACAGTCCTGGAGATGGAAAGGACCAGAACTTCCTCCTGCTGACTGACAAAGAAAGTTTGAAGATCAGAGAGGAGACGAGACCTGGTAATTATGTGGGCCTGGGTGTCTGTGGGTGTTTTGAACATCATATGGGCAGACTGGGGCAGGTTGCTGGTTGTCCTGCTTCTCACTGTGTTTATTCTAGCTCTGATTAATATGCCACGCTGATCAAAAAAGATCCCTTCCCAGATGCCTCTCTTGACATTTTGATTATGACTCTGAAGTTTCTCAAAGGTCACTGCAGATTTTTATTGTTTATCCAGATTTTTTGGTAGCTGAATCCCATCCAACTCAAGCGGCACGAACAGCTCGAGGCTGTCAGGGGCTGATGTGCAGACATACCTTTCCTATTGCAAAAACAAGCCATGACCACACTCATTTCCTTTTCCAGCATGATCAATAGCTGTGAGGTTTGTTGACTTCGCACAAAACCCAGCCTGACAATCAATTGTGTATCACAGCACATAAACCAGTCACCTCTTGTCTTCACAGTCCTGCCTTATCACCCCAGCAATAGAGTTAGAAATGAAAGGGCAGGGTTTGAAGGTAAGAAACAGCAACATGCTTACTTTTTTTTTTTCTTTAATTTGCAAACAAGCTTTTATTTAAGTTTTTTTCTCAGTACAAAGTGTTTTACAACCTTTGTGTTCCCTGCACTTGAACTCCTGAAATTTTCTCTGTGGTCTGGGTACAGAATTTCATACTCAGAGTCACCTCAACCACAGCCTTGCTGAAGTTCATCAGCTGTGACCTGAATGAAAGTGATTTAGTGTCTCTATGGCCATCCTTTTCTCTCTATCACAGGAGCAGAGATGTGTGATCAGAGATACACTGATATAATGAGAACAGCAAAAAATTGCTGCTGACTTCAAATGTGTTATTGACATGGATGATTTTACAGACCACTTTTTGCTCGTGGTTTTTCACAGATTCTCCTCATTCAGACATTTCTCCCTGTCCTGATAAGAAGCCTTATAAAATACTTCTGGGTCTTAATATTTGAATGTTAAATTTGGCAGTGCAGCTAAGTAATTACACTTCTTCAAAGTATATGTGATTTATCCCAACAAGACTGGCCTTCTGCCTCATTGTATTCCAGAAATTTGCACCACAATGCTGAGTGTAAACAGTGACAAAGTTTTTGTTTGGTTAGCTCTGCAAAATGTGTACTGTCAGAAGCTGTGATTCCCCACGTGTGTACATGGCTTCAGTGAGCCACCTCACTCCTCAATTGCTAGGCTGCCCAGAGCAAAATCTGTTCAGTTTTGGATCTAGGAAAAACAAGCAAGCAGAAGGCTATGGGTTGTGAATGGATAATTCCTCCCATTGATCTCTGCAAATAATTACTGATTCAAATTACCATGGAGAAGTGTATTTTCAGTTCCTCACCTCCTGCTTAGAAAAAGAGGAAAGCTAATCATATTCAATTATTGTATAGCATTGCTGCATGTTACAAAGAGTTGACTCTATTTTAGAGGCAGGAATAATTACATTAGCAATATTGTTACCATGGTGTCACCACTGCTTGCAAAATTTATTATATTGTAGTAAATAAAATTCAGGCTCTACAGTAGCTTCCACAGACAAGTTAATAAAAATCCCACCACATTATGAATATATGCATAAAAAATCTGTAACTTGTGGTTCAGAGGAAATTGTCATGTGCTATTAGTACAGCAGCAGCAGAGATAGATAGGAGTAAAAAAAAGGTAAGGATAAACAGCGATTTTCCATGGTCTAAATCTTCTGCTCTTCCTTTTGAGACTGAGATACTTTTTGTTCTTTCCCACTCATCTCCCTTCATCTGTTGTGGAAGTCTGGTCCAGAAGCAGTAGGAGGATTTTTTCCATACCATTTTGTCATTTTTAATTGTAAGTCTTGACCTTTGTCTGAAATACTCAGCCTTTCCAGGAGCTAAGGCTGCACGAGGCAAGGGATTTGAAAGACAGAGGTGTGACTTTGTGGATGAAGAGGTCTTGAGCTTCTTTCTGCAGAAAAAGATTTCTGCAAGGGTTTCTTTGTGATGCAAAGTTGCATAACTGTTAATATTTTTGTAGTTTGTTCCCATTAGAGCAGTTGTTTCATATCAGTAGAATAGCACCTGTTACAAATTGCTTCATGCTTTTGAAATAATTTAGCTGTTTTTTCTGCCCTTCAGTAAACAAGGAAATTGTTACAATTGAAAGGCTTTCTATCTTGCAAAAAATGCAAACATAAATCAATGCCAAGATGCAGTCAGTGTAGAATTATTGCTGAAATGGGACCCTGCAGGCCATCTAGGTAATGATATTGTGTTAAGCAACAATGAAGAGTGATGCTATTAAACAAAAAATAAAATCAGGCACTGAACTTTGTGAAAATGATGGGTTTGAACAGGGGGATTTACCTTTCACAACAGGTCTGTGAGCAGATTCATGTTCTGACCTCGGTGCTGCTGTCGTGTGTGTTAATGCTGTGAATAGATTTCTAAAGCACTGGAAGCAGTTATATTTGCACAAATTATTTTGATCATGGAGGAGATTCGTTTAGATGCAGATTCAAAGCTAATTAGCATTCTTGGTACAAAGATTTCTCCAGAAAGAGTCAAGAGAGAACTTCCCACATGTTTTTCTCATCTGATGCCTTAAAATGAGCTTTAAAACATGGAGGCTGGAGTTTTCAGTTGCAGAGTATTTGCTATGCTTTCTGGGTTTGGGGATGCATTTTCAAATAGCTTGCTCCAAAGCCTTTTATTTCTGCACTGGGAAAGATGTCACAGAAAGTTAGGTCAGAATAAGTTAATACTCCTAACAAATAAGCAAACTTAAAACAAGACCAAACTCCTCAATTCCCAAATGCCAAAGATATTTAATTAATATGGGCCTTGCTTGCGTGCTGATAACCACTAATGAATATGAATGACTCTGAGTAATCCAGGAAAGGATTTCTGAGAATTTTGTTTGCACCTAAGGCATTGTTTGAGGGAGCCCAGCACGGCAGCAGGGAGCTGAGATATGAAGCACAGGGCTGTTGAGAAGAGACTGGATTTGATTTCTCCCCTTCGGCCACATCAGGGGAGGGTCCCTGGCAGGGAGCTCTCCCACAGCCTTGTCCCTCCAGACTCTCGGTGCTGGCAGCAGCTCCCACGGGATGAAGCCCTGACAGCTCTGAGGAGCTGGTCTCCAAGGATGCTGAGCCAGGAGCGTAGCAGATAGAAAGTGAGTGGGGTGGTCGGGTGTCCCCTCTGTCTCTAGAGGGAGGGGACTTGGGTTTTCAGTGTTCAGCAAAGTGAGTGGGGCCACTCACAGCTTTCTCATAAACATCCATTCCCCTGCTAGTAGGACCTGGGGAGTGAGAAAGGATGAAAACATGACTCCAGTGGGGCTTGCTTTATTTGAAGTTTAAGTATGGATGGGCACTTGACTTCTGTTTATTTTCCTCATTCCCATGTCCTGTCAGGTTTTGGTTATGTAGTCTCAGGAGGTGCACTTCCAAACCCAGACTCTGCACCCTGAGTCAGCTCTCAATGCTTTCTTTAATTTCATCCTTCAGTAGTTGTGGCAATAAATGTGTTTTGTGGGAAGAAATATTAATTTCTTCTAGAGATGGATATCTTCACACACTTGACATAACATGCAAGGTCTGCTCCCAAAACATTCGTACATGGCTCTCTCCTGCTTCAGTGGGCATTTGGTCAGAAGACCATGTCCCAATATCTCCCTGTGACCTCAGTGTAATGGGAGCTTTAATTGGGATTGCTTTAATTAAGGTAATTCCTTTTATGTTCCCCACAGAACTGAAAGGGTATCTGATCAATAAGATTACAATTCAACAATTCTCTTCCACTTAATAGAAAACAGATTTTCAGTAGAAAGTTTCCAATATCCTCTACCAGATGATAGATTTTCAATTTTTTTTAAAAAATCATTTTGCAATGTTTTAGCAATTGTGACTGTTCCTCAAAGGCCACAAGATATGAATCTGTTATGGGGGGACATACAAGATTTGAAGCTAGCAGCAATTGCAAGAATAACTTGTTGGTGTTTATGTTCTCCTCCTCCTGGAACAGATGGACACAGCACAGAGCCAACGTGGACTGCTTAGTCACTCTCACATACCTGTCTGCAGGGGTCTGCTGTCCACCCACAGTGCCTGAGAAATCTCATACATCTCTGTCCTGCTAGGGAAGGTCTAGAATGTGTGTCAGTCGTCACAGCTTCCAGCCAGCTCTGGAAGCTGGCCCTTGCATGCTCCTTACTGCAGCCCATGGCTCTCAGCTTCTGGCAGAGTTGTCTTCATCACATCTCCTTTTACCTCCTGCCCTTCAGCCCATATTAATGATCCTGAGTTTTTCACACGTTCTTCACCCAACATTTCCTTTGTGAGCTGTCTTGTCACTTAAAAGCGTAACTCCTGTGGGAGGATTCCTGTTGCCTGACTTCAGATGTCTGCAGAATAGACTAAACCTGAGCCAGCTGGCGAGGCTGTTGGTAGTCTTTTCTATCACAGTTCTCCCTCTTACCACTGTTTGGTAACCTGAAAAAGTGCAGAATGATTCAGCTTAGAAGACCTAGTTATTGTCTGGGTAATTCACTTCATTCAGAAAGACTGGATGAATTGTTCCTGTAACTTTCCATTGACTATCAGGGACACCAGCTCACAGAGACATGACCATATTTTTGATGTATGAGACACAAACCCCAACTCAGATGCCTATCAATGGACTGAAAACAAGCTCTGTCACTAGGAGTGTCTAGAACTATGTGTATGGAACTGCAGCTGCAAAAGACAAGAGAAACCCCAGTGACAGCAGAAGAAGGTGGCATAACTCAAGACTATCAAACTCAAAGCTGGTAAAGAAATTTCCTTCTCTCTGAAAGGAATACACTTACAAGTAAAATCTGCCTGTATTAATGATATTTCCTCTTCTATCAGCTTGTGTGTCTTATTAGCTCAAAGACTTGGTATTTTTCCTCAGCAGAAGGGGAGTTTTGCAACCAAACCACAGGCTGTAGGGTAAAATTGATGAGGACTGAGGGTGAGCAAGGACTGCCTCGTCCAGCATTTGCCCACTGGAAGGAACCCTTGGCAGGTTTTTTGACTCAAACATGGTTAATATGGAAAATAAACAGTCATGTTTGTCCACGCTGATAGCAGGTGTTTGCCCACAGCAAATGCATCTATATGCAAAGGTCCTTCTTGGTTAATGTGTTCAGTGTAAGTCCAGATAATGAGATGTGTATTGCTCCACTGGCAGCCCTCCACCAGGCAGCAGTTTAAATCTTTGCCCCCCATTTGTGGGCTGCATTTGGTCCATAATGTACTTATTTTCAAGCGTCATTTTTAATTTAATGCATGAGAGAACTTATTACCCCTGGCAGAGTTAAACAGTTAAACCAGGCTCTGTCAATTCCTCCCGAACTGGTGACAAGTGGAATAATATTGCACAGTGATTAGATTATATGGAGACTTGTAGGCGAGTTGGAGCCCTGGGAGTCGTGCAGTGATTTCTGCTCTGCACGCATCAGACAAAACAGGCATCTGGGTGTTTCAGCTGGAACTGCTTAAGGGAGAAAGAGGTAACATGGGCTGAGGCAGGATCAGGTCCCCGAGTGCCAAAGTTTGTGGTTGCTTAATTACCGAGTTTTGCAATGTTTGGAAGATGTTCCCATATGCAAAACTCAGTAGCAGTTGTGTTTCCATGTCCCTGAAATGGCAGGTGTAGGTCTAGGTGAGAGCTGCAGATAGTGCCATTAAACACCACATCCATGGAGAGTGTTACCACTTAAAGACATTTCTCATTTCCAATTTGCATTATCTGAATGAGCCTCTATGAAGTAGTTTTTTGGGAACCTCTCCCACTTTGCTTGCCTTGGACGAGGGATGTTGTTTGCTGCACCTTCTTTTGCTGGGAGGAAGCTGCCAGCTTTGCTCAGCTTCTGAGAGCAGTGACACACTGTCCTGCCTGGAAGAGACTCCTTGATGGCTTTTATTTTGTTCTTCCTGTTAGGAAATGAAAGGTCACGCTGGCTGAAGTAGCTGCTAGCTTATTATTATACATGGGGAAAACATAACACGTACCAGTGCTGTGAAGAATCCTTAAGCAGGAAATTAATGAGAAGGAAAACCACATTTCTCAAAAAGACCCCAGTGATTTGGATCACTGAAGAAATCTGCCAAGAAATGCTTTCACACAGACCCAGACTCCATGAACATGATCATATTTTCTTTATTGCTGAGGGTATTTGAAAAAAGCATCACAGCTTGTGTTTGGGTGATGAAAAATAATAATAATACCAGTTCTTATAGAAGAATTTTCACCAGTAGGTCTTACAT
This sequence comes from Ceyx cyanopectus, assembly GCA_013401355.1. Lineage (NCBI taxonomy): Eukaryota > Metazoa > Chordata > Aves > Coraciiformes > Alcedinidae > Ceyx > Ceyx cyanopectus. The sequence continues at coordinate 32,945 of VYZU01071971.1, forward strand.
CAAATCAGTACCACTGGCCCCATTTCACAGGAGGAGAAATTGAGGCACACAGCAGGAAAACAACCTATTCCAGGTCACTCAGAGCACAGTGGCACTGCTATAAATTGACCCACTTCAAGTCTTCTGAAGCCTAAGTCAGTTCAGCCTGACATCCAAGACTTCTGATCCCTGTATGCACTCCAGCTTAGTGTTTTCATTCTGTTTGTTTGTTTGACTTGAATAAATGTTTCTTCCCTAAAAGTAAAGCTTTTTGCTTCCCACATAGCAAATGTGATGGTAGACAATCCAATCATGCTGCCACCTGAAAGCATAATGTCCTCTCAGGGTGATTTTCTTGTCTTCTGGTTTTTCCCATTCTTGCCACATTTACTGGCCATGCCATCCCAGTTAACTGCAGTGGTTGTATCTGGAACGGAGAGGTGGGGAAGCAGCAAATGTCCAAGTCCTTCAGGCATGTCCTGGGAGAAACCAAACCTTCAGCTCTTTCACCTCAACACAGTGCTCATGGCAGAAAGTCTCATTCTCCATTCTGAGAGTGACCCTACACAGCAGGTGTCTCTGCATGGTGGGGAGATGGGACCCTGTAAGCCCTTCCCTCTAGCCGAGCAATGAAGATACAACACTGGTTGCTCATCAATATCATGCCTGGCAGGCAATTCATGTTCAGTCACCTCACAAAACCTCTTCCCTTGTGATGAGCCACATCAAGGCCTGTTGTGGAGGGATCCAGAGAGCAGGGGAGCAATGATTCTCCATGAACACCCCCAAACTTGCATTTTTCTACAGGCAAGGGCTTTGCTTGGGTGGCTTCACTCTGCTCAGCAGTGAATCTGTAGCTGTAAAGCACAAAGTGACATGGGTAATAGCCTTGCATTTCTGGGAACAGCTTCCCAACAGGCAGCCTGACAGCTTTGTGAGGAGGAATTCCCACATCAGGTGAGACTCTTGTTGGGTTCCTATTATTAAGGAGCAATATTTTTAGTGGGAGGCTGGTTTGAAAAGAGGAATTACTTTGAGCTTTCTTAGTTTAGTTCTACCCACTTTAAATAAACCAGGCTTCAGAGGTCTCAGTAATAGAACGTGTGACACAGAGAGTTGCTGCACAGTGAAAGCAGTAATTGATGATGGTTGAAACTGTCAGATTTGCTAGGAGCACTGATCATCTAGTCGAGGGAAGCAAAATATTTCACTGAGACCATCACCTTTTATTGGATGTGACTGGAGTGAGGCAGCTTGCAGCAGCACAGCCACCCTGGGCTGGCACAGGGGGCCCTGAGTGGCACGGCAGTGTGGTGCAGTGACAGGTGAGTGTTCTTGCACCCACATCTGTACAGTTTCAGGCTGAGGGTGTGGGGATGCACTTACATGGTGCAATACTTCAGTCTTGCTCCTCAGATGGGTTTCCTGCCTGTTTCTGCTCTGCTTGCAGCTTGAGGTGATCACCTTCCTCTAGGGATGAGATCAGAGCCTGGGTCCTTCTGCAGTAAGTGTCTCATGTTGCAGCTACAGCTTCTGTTGAACCCTGTGACATTTGCTTGCCTTGCCAGACTGAGTCAAACCCCCCTTCCTCTTTTCACTTCCCATGCTTTAATGCAGGGATTGTTGACTGCTCCCACAGCCCTAGAAGGATGCTTGTAGTCACTCATCTTTGTCACTGCATTTAAATGGTGATGCTGTGTTTGCTATTGTGCAGATGAATATAAAAACCTAAGGTTCAGTCTGCAGATGCACTTCATATTGAGAGGAGGGAGGGGAAATTTTCCCCCTCAGTGAGTCAAGGACTGTTAAGGATGTGACATCTGCACTGGCAAGCCTGTGCTTGCATCTCCAAGGAAATGGAACAATGCTTGTTGTTATTAAAGCCATAGCAGGGTTTGGGGGTTTTCTGAAGATCTTAGAAAGAAATATATTTCAATAAGCAGAGTAAATTTGCACAGACACTCCTAAGGGCACTAAAAAGGAAATTATCTATAAAATCTAGTGCCATCTACCATGAACAGGTTCTTTGAAGGGTGCAACCAAGACTGGACCCGTGACAAAGGATATGTCAGGATGGCGTGTGCAGCAAGTCACTGGGATGCTGTGAGAGAGGCAGGGAGGCCAGGCAGAATTAACCTCCCTATAACCAGACTGTCCAAGTGTGTTCTTTCATTTCTTCAAGCTGTGTCTTTCCTGGATGTTGATAGCTACAATGCAGGGGGAACAGTTAGGTGTGTAAATAAAGATGGGGTTTTTTTCACTTTACCTCAATGCAAGTTGAAGGAGATTTCTGGTTCCATGTAAAGTAACAAGACATCTCTCATACATGACCCCACCTGGGTCAAGAAAGGAAGAAGCATCTTCTGACACCCAGGGTTGTCCAGAAGAGCCTTTGGGGTGAGGAAGGAGACTGGACCCAGTGTCCAGTGCCCCATATGTCTCCTGTAACAGACTTTCCAGAACAGTGTGCTGGTCTGTACCTTTGTAAACAAATCAGTCACTAAGCCTGCTGGTAGAGACTCTGCAGAACCTTTAGGGTGCTTTTGCTCAAAGGTATCACTCCTGCTGCTGCTGCTGAAAGCATGCCTAGCTGAAGGAATGACCCAGGGTCCCTTCTTAGTTCAGACTGAAGAGGACCAGGACCAGTCCTGTCCTGTCACACACTTGTCAAGAGGCCACTTCCCAGAGCCCCCAGCCCTGTGCTGCAAGTCACCAAAATTGGAGTCTATGTCATCTTTGCCAAATCCTCTACACACAGAGAGAGGGGGGAGTGAAAGGAAGTCCCAGGTACGTTCCTCCACCTCTGTGGCAGGTGCAGTGTTTTGGGGTGCCCTGAGCAGTGGCTGGGCAGTTGTGCCTTTTCTGCTCATCTGCAGGGGGTTTCTGCTCAGCAGAAGGGAAGGGAGCATCTCTATGTCCTCTTCAAGAACTACTTTATTCTCCTTTTGTGCTGCATTTTACTCATGCCCAATGCTGCTGAGTGTCCCTGTGGAGCACATGAGAGATTCAGCCACAGACACCAGATATTTGATGTACAAGAGCGATTTATAGGATCGGAAGCTAATTAGATTGCAACGATAGGGTGTAAGTGCTGTGTCACTCTTAATAATTGGGTGATTAATGTCAGTTAAAAATAAAGCTACCGTGGTAAAACACAGTGGAGCTGAAGAGAGTTGCTTCTCATTAGCTATCAAGGACAGAGAACCTGATTTTGCAGAAGAAACCGTTTAGTCACATAATAGAGAACAGTGGAGATGACCCAGGAGAGAAGAGGAGTCCTGGACACTGTGTGCCCACCCCTGCTGAACACGTGGGGCTGTCCATACAGCAGGGAGGAGATGGGTGTAAAAAGCGAAGCTGAGCTCCTTAGCTCCTCCTGTGCAGGAGGATGGCACTGGGCAGATGACCAATCGGTCATCCCACCGGCCTGAACGGAGCCTTTCTCTGATGAGGGGGTTTCAAGGTGGTTTATACAGCCAGACACTGTGTGACAGCCCCTGGCACCTCACTGAACACCCCCCGCATCTACCTGCTTTTCACCCCTTATTGTCTTAATGGAGCAGTGTATGGCTGTAGGGAGCATCTGCACAGTGCACTGCTGCTGTGTGCCTTGCTTCTGGCTGTGGGATGCAGCCACCACACGGTTTTGATCCTCTCCATCCCGCAGCCAGAAGCACACATGGTGCAAACACAGGCTCAGATCACCTATTCTGTTTGCTGGATGAGAAGCCCTGCCTGTGCTAACCCTTAGCCCTCTGCCTAAAGCCACACCTGGCCCTGTGCTGTGGTGTAAATGTCAGGCTGCTAGAGGGGAGCCAGGCTGGTGTCAGGGACATGTAAGAAGCAGTGAAGATGGAGAAATGGGAATCTGTTGTTTTCAAAGCCTGGTGAGTAGGAGTCTGATCCTCCAACTCTGGTATTAGTTAATGGGATCTGAATGCTCAACTCCCACACACAGCTTTGAAAATTTACTCCATCTGCTCCATTTCTTGTTATCTTGCCTTTTTTTTCCCTTTCCCCTAGCAGAGAAGATAGAGCCCTCCCTTTTCCTGAGATAAGCTTTGAGAACTGTAACAGTTTGAGTACAAATGTTAATTTTACCAATGCCAGTTTTAATACCAAATGGGATTTTGTTTCTTCTCATGGGGCACTGTATCTACATTTAAAAATAGATCCATGTGGCAAATGAATGCACAAGTTCACAGAGGCAAGGTAGCAGTAATGGCCAGATTCAAACCTTATACTGAACTGATTTTATCACTTAACTCTGACAAATGAATAGGGATCGTCTACAAGGTCAAAGGGTTACCTTTTATTGATCTCCTACTGTTCATTTTATTTTTCTTCATGTCCCTCTTATTACATCTCTGGCACACACAAACACATAAGTTGTTATAATTCCTTCAAAACGTGCTGACTAGTGTCAGCCAAGTCCAGAGTGACTTACTGCTGCTGCTGATTTGAAAGGAAGCATGTGGATGAAACAGCCAAAATCTATACTTTTTTTTTTCCTAAAATCTTTTTTCACCCTTTGTTCTTTCAATGTCTTTTTTCACTCTTTTGAAAAAGTGTTGTCAAATGTTTCCTTTATCTGTTTCTTTTAATCTGACTTTTCTTTGTCTTTCCCCTTCTGCTCTTCTGGTTTTCTTTTGTTCTTGTGGGTTTTCTGTTGGCCTTATTAAATGGCTCTAGTATCAGTAGCAATGACACGACTTCTCATTTTGCTTTTAGCATTTCACAGACTCTGATAAAACAGAGCAGAAAATTTTAGCCAAGCTACTTATTTCCACAGAGATATACTGTAAAAGTTATATTTCTCCCTTTACAACTCAGTAAGGGAAAGTCAGGCACTCGTGCTGGGGAAATCCATGACATCTCATGCTAAGTTAGAGCCCTGAACTAAACTTTGTATTAATTAGCAAAACCATAAAGACATTTTGTCTCATTATTTGTTAAAAGCCAAACAGCAGTTACACTTGTTCAGCCATCACTCAGCCATTGGTAATGCTGAGGCTGCAGATTGCTTTCTAGGTGCATCCCCAGACCACAAAACAAATACATCACATTTTTGTTTAACAAACACCACTGCCTAAGAGGAGCTATACAGGCTGCTGTTTATGCCATTTGTGGTAAACATAACATTAAATATGTTTTCTGGGTAAGAACTTGCCTAAGAACACTTGAGTCATAATGCAAACTGGGGTCACTAAATTGATTTTAAGTTAATGTGACATTTTAAAGGAATTTGTCATTATCTAATTCACAAGAATCTATTCGGAATGACTGTAAAGAAAACTCTTTTAATTTTGCTTAGATCTGGTGCTGCAAAAGGTCACACACTTCTAAGCAGTACTCTTCAAATTGCAAAATATACTCAGAAAGATTTGCATTAGTAGAATTAGAGTATTTAACTGTATTCTAATGAAAACAGGCAGTGTTCTTTGTCTCAGAAGAAAGGGAGGATGGAAAGATAAATCCAAGAGGCTAAAGTTCAATTACCTGTTTCTCTCTTTGTGTCACTCACATGGCTTAGCATATAATTGACTTTTTGGATTTTCTGTTTGTTTGATTAAATTCAGAAGTGGAAGGAACATTTTAGGTCAACCTAAACCAATAGTAATCTTCTTCATTTTCATTAATTCTTTTCAATTAAAATGAAACATTTTTTTTTTCCCCAAACAAAACAGATGTCTTTATTATCAGGGTATAATATTAGCTACATCTCTAAGTATAACCTCATTAGAAAGTATAGAATTTAATGAAATAAACCATTTTTTTTTCTATGTTATTATTTTTCTTCTTAACTTTCCCCTGGACACTGTGTGCCAAATGTGGCTTCAGACAATCAGTTCTCTGGCTTTTTGGTTGTCTTTTGTTGGTGTGGCTGCTCAGTGTTTTCACTGGAACCCATCTCCATACTTTCAGCCTTCTGCCTTGTTTCAAGCTCAGTAGCTACAGATCAGGGATATGAGAATTTTCTGAGAGATGGATTCTGGAAAAGCAGGAAGAGTCCTTACCGGTGATAGCAATGAGGATTCTATCTTCTCATTGGCCTTGGAAATAGATTTGTTTGGGTGTCAGGTTGCAATTTTTTGTTTGTGTAAAAAATCTAAACCCTTAAGCAAGAATCTGACTGGATTGCAAAATATTAGTATTTCTCTTTTCAGGAGAGAGGAGATGCAGGTTTCATGGCTGAACTTCAGCTGCTTGATTCCTCATTTCTAGATGCTGGGCTTGGCTCTTCCTTCTCAAGGACACCCAGATTTGTCACAGGCAGGTAAAACTCACTGGCAAAGGAAAATGTAGTCAAGCCAACTGAACTTGGTGTTTGTGGTTTTTCCTGGCAAGGAAAAAAAAACCAAACAAACAAACAAACAAAATATATCTGAGCAAAACTGGACATCAAATGTCCCCAAATGGGCCTGGAGCCCCAGCTCATCACTGCCCAAAGGTACTATAGGGAGGACCTGATTATAGGAAACAGAGACGAGAAGTAGCTTTAAAAATTGAGTCATAGGGACAACCATAAACATGTAACTAGCCTTAGAAATCATAAAACCTACATTCATTACGAAGCTGCTTTACTGTGAAATCACTGTTGCCTCTTTAATACTGTTAAGCATAAAATACAGTAACTATTTTGCAAACTAATTGCCAAGAAAGCCCAGGCAATCTATCTTAGCATTTGTTTATATGCAAGGAGGTTTTAGAATCTAATTTGCAGATTACCAGACATGATATTTAGGGCAATTAATGGACTGAGCTGAATTGCTTACTCCCTTATGTGAGGTTTTCACAGAACATATTTCTGGACTACGGAAGGGTACTTAAAATTCTGTGCTTACTTCTGTTTATTAATGGCCATGCTTTTCCAGAACTGTAGATGTTACCTAGTGAACACAGTTCAGTTTTTATTACTCTTCCTATAAATTAGTTGCTTGTAACAGCAATTCATAAGTGAATAAAACTAATTTTCTTTTTTATTGCAAAATTGACTTCTGTTAAATACGACAGTTACTCTGCCTGCTTTATGAAACACCAACTGAATGATAAACTTGTAATGCTCTGATAACTTGCTCTGGCAAGCATCAGTATACAGATTGCTGTAAATATTCTAAATGCTGAAAGCCTTTGCAGAAAGTCCCTGCTGTGACTGCAGTTTTTTTCTTTCCCCTTCTTAAATCACTGTTGGTTTCTCCATCTCACTGTGGATTGTCACCTCTTCAGTGTGATCAATGGGTCTTACCTAGTTCATGCCACAGCAATCCCTGCTGAAATAGCCATGATAGTTGAGAAGTTTCAGTCCTGTGCTGGAAGCCAGGGGCATGGGTTGGAAAAGTTTTCATCACTTTCCTCTTCTTTAAGCCCAGAGTTTGCTCTGAAGCAGATAAGCTCTCGAGATTTGATCTGATGTAGGAGTGGTAATAAATAGTTGGTGATAACATCCCCCATCTAGTAAGGTGCACATACAATACCTAAACCACTGGGTCATCTATATTTCTGATGGGTACCCACAGTGCGACTGTGGTACAAACAAATCAGAGAGATCAGGAGTGGATATTCACTCTGACTTCACATGGATAAAAGTCCCGTGCCTTTTTTATCCCTCAGCCCAAGGCAGATGACCTACCTGCCTTTTTGTGTTCCCCATCCTGCCCACAGCTCTCGGTGAGGTTTTCTCCTTTGTCTAAGGGAATATTCCTAAGAATCACTTTTGTCTCTTCCTGGGCCTACCTCAAGTTGTGGCAAAGCAAAGGATAAACCAACTGCTCAGCCAACAGCACTCTAGTTGAGGGTAGCTCCCAAGGCTGGTGCTCAAGTGAGATTTGCTGACAATGTTAAAACAGTCATTTGAATTTCCGTAGGAGCCAATGGAGACAGTCCAGGCTCTCCAGAGAGCATTCATCCCATCTGAAGATTAATGGGATGTTTAACCTACCCTCTGGAGCTGCATGTATTAGTCCATTGGCTGGTGAAGGAGACTTAATTCGCTGGTTTTGGCTAGACATCTTACTCATAAAATGTTTTCACTAGGTTGACTCCTGGTCTAAGGACAGCAGCTGAGAGTAGACTGCTCTGAGCAACACTTGCATTCACATAGGAATTATTTGCTTTAACTTGTGTGACTTTCTGCCCCAAGGCATTATGTAGCAGAAGTGACTTTACTTAATATCCAGCCAGACAAAATCTGTATGAAGTCCACACTGTGCAAAAGCTGTTCTGAGGCTGAAAGGCAGAAGCTCTGTGAGGAGAAGAAAGGTGTTTCACACGGGGGACATAGGTGGGACTGAAGCAATGGACGTCCAGCCCATGGCTGCATTACAGGCTTTTATGAGAATATAGGCAACTCTTATAGTGCTGCTCTAAAGGGACCCATGAGACTTGAGTTCAAAGTGTAGAGCCTTCAAAACTTCACTTTCCAGGCTTGGAAAATTGGTCTTCTTGATGTGCTGAGGTTTTTGTTAGAGGAGTTTCAAAAGGTCAAAGAAACCTTTCAGCCAAGGACAGTGAATGGGGCTAAGGTTGGAAGTTCCAGACCCTCCATAACCCCTAACCACTTGCATGTGCTCTTGCATAGATGTCCCTGTCTATGCTGTGAGCTTCTAATGGGACCTGAGAAGGCCTAGAGATGGTGCAATGCACTCACATGAAGGTATGTGAGAGGTGAATGAGCGCATAATGAGATGCACTGAGAAGAAAAGGCTGTGGATGCTCAAGCCTTGCCCAGAGGAAGAGGCAGCTGTATGCTATGTACAAATACATGGCACAGTGTTTCAGAGGTGTCAGGTCTCATCTGACCTAAAGTAGGTGGTGCTGGTCTGTGCTGTCAGGGAAGGCAAACCCTGCCTGGCGTGGGTAGCAAAGGGTTTCTAATGCAAAGAGCCAGCCTTTCCCTTGGCAAACTCCAGAGAACCCATAGAAGGCAAAACAAAGGCTCAGAAGAAATACGGTTATCTCAAACACATCTTGAGATGAAGCTCTAGATGTAGAGCTAGAGATCTCTGGCTTTAGGAGCTAGAGATGCTACAGCTGAAATATAGTGTCAGCACAAAGATTAAGAACTGATTATGAATAAATGTAGATTGGAAGTTAAAAATAAGCAGTAAAAAAATCACCAACAGATAAGTTTGCCAGCACAACTATGCAGAGTTTGACTGTAGAAGAGGAAATACTCTTGTTGAGACATCACTTCTCCCCAGGCTCTTTTAAATGAATACAAGAAGAAAAAACAAACCAAAACAAAAAACCAGAATCAGTTGAAAAGTGCTGCTTTATTTCATTAAGACTGCACTTGCACACGTGCAAATTAGGTCAAGCAGCACCAGTACAGCCCATCAGATCATGCAGCAGCACTGGGGAATGCAATCTCAGAAAGCAAACCTAACTGCAGCTGCAGCAACAAAGAGCACTTGTGGACTCCACACCCTGGAGTTCAGCTGGACTCGTGGTGTCTGAGTCTGCTGAGGCAATCATCTTATAAATGTCAAATTAATATTAAACAATCATAATATGAAACCCAAGGCTTTCAAAGAAAGACGGTTATTGAATGTTAATGTTAATTACTATGCCACCATTAAGTCATACTTTGAGTTACGACGTGTTTATTTTCTAGTTATTAACCTTCAGGTTTTTTTTAATTAAGGTTGTCCCAGTGCACCATTAGTGTTAAGTTCTTGCATGCTAAATCAAATAGAATAGAAGATGGAGTATCATTGGAGGTCAGCTTTTGGAGTGCTTTTATGTTAGCTTTTTCTTTTAATCTACATATTTTCTTGCAAATGCCACGGGCTGGTTCATGAAGTAGAGGCAGTTCAGAGTTTTGCTGGGAACTGGGCTGTTCTTCTGGCTTGCTCGGGCTGTGATAACTGGGTGTGGGGTGTACTGGGCAACGGGAGCTCACACAACAGTCACAGAGATGTCTGAGATGTGTGAGTACCAAACAGTTACAGAGGGCAGCCCACCACCTTTTCCTGCAGCATCTTTGTGCTCCAGTGATAGCCACTGTCATGAAGAAGTGTCTTCAGAGGGTCCAAGAAATATCTCTACCTGTAGCTGTGGTGGTACATCAGGGAAGTTCTGGGCTATCTCACTCCTGTCCTTACAATAAGAAGATATTTCTAGGACTGTCACTAATCCAAAGCAGTGCCTATCAAAGCTAATTAGTGTTCAGGAATAAATCATCTTGGGAGTGGGACTGCTTAGCAGTGAGCAGTCTGTGAGTTGCTTGAACAGCTCTAAGGACAAATGATCCAGGGAGGTTAACCCAGGAAGCACTCAGCACTCAGATGAAGGCAGAGCCTCTGGTTCATACCACTCATGAACAGCACTGTTTTCTTACTGAACAGCTGCCAAAAAAAGCAAGGCAAGGGAAATCTGCCAATCAGCAGCTAACTGGAAATCAGAGATGAGTTTGAGATTAATCTTTCTCTTAGCCTGTGTCATAATCCAGACACCCATGTAATCTGAATAGATTTCTATCAATATTCTATCTGTAACTCCTCCTCACTGAGGAAGGCAAGGAAGAGTTTTCCCACACACTTGATAGGGATCCCTTCACTAATTTCCCTGTCCAAAAAAAAGTAAAGGTGGAGGAAGATACTGATCAGAGACCCTTCCCCTCATATCCACACAGAGGGGCTTCATTTGACAGCCTGCTGGCTCCAGGAATGATGTTTCTCTTCCTATATAGAATTTCTTTGACAGTTTTGGAGAACCATCCTTATCACTGGGATTACAATTATTAAAAAAAGCTTCGAAGAGAGTTTTCAAAAGAAACAGTCCCAACCCTGCTGGGCACAGTCTCAACCCTGTGGGGCATGACAAGTGATTTTTAGAGCTATTTGGTTGATGAAAGGGAGCACAGAAAGGTAAGGAGAAGAGCTAATGCAATAACTTCCCTCCACATCTTTTTTCAAACGGAGTGAATTATTCACAATGAATAATTTCCACGTTGGCATCAGGCTTTTATCTTCTTTGGTGATATGCTATAAGCAAAATGTAGGTCCTCAAATTTGTCTGTTTGAATTATATGAATATTGTCTTTGTGTTAATTCTCTGTGGCTTGGTTAGGCATCTTAGATCTGCCAGCTGTGTTGCTTTGTTGCAGTTTGCTGTATGAAGTGGTTCCTCCTCTGTGAATTAAAACACAGGCACTTCTGCCATGGCCATTCATAATGCAAATGTGATTTCTGTGACTAACACGTACTTGAAACTCATCACCTAAGTTCCAGCAAACAGTCAAGATGCACAAGGAATGGCTGAAGTAAATTCAGTAAACTCAGACAGCTTTTCATACTCTCACATCATCTGCAGTTTTCACATCACTTAAAGCTCATTGTCCTTTACATTTAAACATTTACAGGCATGGAATGAACTTTTATATATCAAAACTACCAGAGATACTTGTTCTTCATTGGTTTCTTGGATGGGTGAGGGTCTTGTAAATGGGTGTGATTCTGGTCACATCATTGCTTATTGTAGCACCATCAACTTTAATTGACTATTTTCTTTCCAAAACAATAAGAGGACTTGTTTATTAAGCCCTTGTAATTTGAGGTAGACTTGAACTCCTCTTGATCAAACACTTTGTTCTTACACACTTTTGCTTAAATAAGTGACCTCTTGGTAGTTGTCACATCACAGGACAACATTTCACTCAACAAACATCTCTGATGTAAGAAGACAAATTAAAATTCTTATCAGGATTTTGATCTCTCACAATTATCAAAGGTGACTGGAAGAAGGACTTGGCTTTTTAGTGCTTAAAACTAGTAAGAAAGATATGCTCTGTACCAGGTGGAATCACATCTTGCAATTAACCTTGAGCTTTGTATTCCCTTTGTTCATACCATAAATAATGTCACTGCCTTCTTGACCTGCAAAGCCCTGTCTGCAGTTGAGGACAATAGGTGCCCATCAGGTTCTGTATGTCCAGGAACACTCAGCATAATGTGCTTTTAGCAGATGGATTTCCTACCACACCTGAACCTCACATCACAGCCCAGCAGCCATCACTCTGATGATGGTGACCCACCATGGCATGGAATATCTCTGCTTAGATTATCCCTGTCAAAGTAATGACAGTAACACTGGAATTGGAAAATCCTTCTATATATACACACCAGTCAGCAACTTCTTTATGTATTCTAACTGGTTACAATTTTTCTATTAATCCAGAACTTGCCATAATAGGTTTTCTTTGAGTGATTGCAAGCAGTGACTTTATTAGTCATTTGTAGCACCTACTTCTCTTAAACTATAGCACAGGAAAAAAAAAAGTTAGTAAAATCTTTTCTTTTGCTAATGTCATAGCTTTAGGCCTTGAAACAAAACCACAAGTCTGTAGTTTTAATGATCTAACCAGTAAGTTCCTTTAAAAAATTGTTCATATCTCCTGACATCCTGCATGAATAATGGTATTTTTTTTCCCTCTTGTGCTATGAAATTTATTCACCTAAATAATAGAAAGCAACAAACCCATAGGTAAGTTAAGTTTGCAAGTGTACCTTGAAGCCATAGATCATATACTTGTGCACAGATGGCTCCCTACATATGATCATTACCCTGAGACTTGCAGAGCTCAGGAAAAACCTAGATTTTTTTCAAGGACACCACAAATCATAACAAGCTCCTACTGTTTGACTGGCATTTTACCCTGCTCAACTGTAGAGTGAATTAAGGAGCTAGAGGTGGAATAGACATCCACACTTCCAGATTCTTCATTTTAGCTGAATCCAAAAATGTAGGGATAGGCCAGTTCCTTAAAATCACTTGGCAAAGGATAAACCCTGCTTGTCAGACTCAAGAGGTACTAAATGTACTCTTGCAGTACTTCAGACTGGGTTAGTGTGGTGAAAAATGCAATAGCCTTGGGATATTTTTCATGGTGCTGTTGAAAAAGATTTAGCTACATATTTTATAATTTGATTCCTTGAGAAGTTTTTTAGAACTTACATTCATCTGCATATTCTGCATATTTTCCCCTCTCAAGAGGCATTTCAGCAGCCTGCTTCTCCACTTAGAACACTCAACAACCTGTTCCTCTTCAGCAGTGAAGACAAACCTCTTTGAGGGCAGGTAGCAGACCCCATTGTAGGACAGCTATGAGCTCTCATCCATGAGCATATCAGGTGACTGTGGTGTGAAGAATAACTCCCTGCAGCCTGCCAAGATCACCCTACTGTTAGAAAACCCCCTGAAACCTAGCCTCAGCTCTCTAGTCTGGTGGAGGCAAATCACTGAAGTCCAGAGCTCTTTGGTGCTTGGGCACCTTAATGCATTTGAGAAGCTGGGTCTCCACTGTCCATCAATGGAAATGACTTACACCCAAGGTTGGAGTTAAGTGCAGCTGGTGGCATAAGTGTTCTTTCACAGGAGCTATGTTCACTGCAGTGAGGGAGGACAGGTCTCAGAAACAGAATCACAGAAAGTCTTTGATTGGAAGAGACCTTCAACATCATCTAGTCCAACCTTCAACCCAACACTGCCAGCTCACCACTAAACCATGTCCCTAAGCACCAGGTCCACACACCACTTAAATGCCTCCAGGGATGGCAACTCCACCACTGCCCTGGGCAGAGCATTCCAATGTATGACAACCCTTTCCTTCTATAAATGTTCCCTAACACCCAGCCTGGCTCAGCTGGCAGCCATTCCCTCTGCTCCTGTCACACATCACCAGGGAGCAGAGGCTGTTCCCCTCCTCACTCCAACCTCCTTTCAGGTAGCTGTAGAGAGCAGGAAGGTCTCCCCTCAGCCTCTTCTCCAGACTAAACAACCCCAGCTCCCTCAGCTGCACTTCTGTGTCCTTCTGAAAGTGAGGGCCCAGAACTGAATGCCACATTCAAGGTGTGGCCTCCCCAGGAGTACAGGGGGACAATCGCCTCCCTATTCCTGCTGGCCACAGTGTCTCTAACACAAGCCAGGGAGCCATTGGCCTCCTTGGCCCCCTGCACTCACTGCTCACTCCTAGTTAGTTGACTATTGATCAATACTCCCAGGTTCCTTTCCAACTTGCACCTTTCCAACCCCACATCCCCAAGTCTGTAGCTTACCTGCTGGTGAAGGAAGCCCTGCCATCATCATGCAGCAGCCCCAGGCTTGGTGCTGCAGCACTGGGGGGATTTCACTGCTCCATGTATTTACATGAAATAAACCAAGCTTCTCCATATAGAATCATAGAGTCATTTAGATTGGAAAAGACCTTTAAAATTGAGTCCAGCCATTAACCCGTCACTGCCAAGTCCACCACTAAAACATATCACTAAATACCACATCTACACATCTTCTAATTTCCTCTGGGGATGGGGACTCAGCCAATTCCACATGTATATGTGTCACATACAAGAAGGGCAGTCCCCAGGCTAAAAATTACTGTGCTGGGAATATGGGTCTGCCACAGATGTCCTGACTGACCTTCCTAGGGCAATGTCTGCAACATCCCTTGTCTCTGTGTCACCTTTGCTAAGACATGGTGATAGGAGAGCAATGAGAGGTTGAGCAAATAAGTCCATGTGTGGTACATGCCACAGCTGACCTGCCAGATGTAGCTTGCAGAGCACAAGGGCTGGATTGCTGCTAGCTGCCTCATGGAGACAGTCATTTGATTTTCTTTTCAATCCCGGTGCCAATTTCTATAAAAGTTGCAGGAATGACATGTGTCAGAGAATTCAACTCAGCTTGGATTTGTCTGAAACTTTTAATTGGGTTCCAAAATCATGGGGGTGGGGAATGTGCAGGTGGGAGCTGGAAGATGAGCATACATTGTCATTACATGAATCCTAACATTTTAGGAAACGAAGCCAAAATTCTGCTTGTTCAGAAGGGAGCTGCAGGAGTTGATTCACTGAAGTCCGGGAGGTTTTTGAGCCCTACAAAACAGGGATCCTACAAGGCTGGCAGGGAACAGCTACCTGAGAGTCTTGAGAGCACTGGCCTCCTGACCAGGATGCTCTGTTTATTTTGTCAGGGCTTTCAGAAAGCCATCTTCCATTTACAGTTCGTGTTTAAACGAGGAGCTTATTTTCAAGGCTAATTTGTCTTTGTGTCTTCTGGCAATTAGCCGTCTCGGGCCGCGGGCCGTGGGAGCTCAGCGGGGGCTGCAGGAGGGACGGGGGGGCTCTGGCTGCCGTTCCCCGCCGCGCAGGCAGCGCGATCAGAGCGCTGACAACAGCCGGTGTAATTACATCTTTCTGCGAAGTGTGTTAGCTCCATGGGGAGCTGAGTCCATTTGGAGAGGAGGAGGAGGAAGACACATTCTCTCGGAGGGGGGGGGGTAAGGTGAAAAGGGTCAGTGCATCACCCAGCTCTCTCTCCAACACGCTGAGGGTGATCGCTGCTCTCAAGCGCACGCCGCTGCTTCCCGGCTCTGGCTCCTCTGACTCGTGGCTCATGTCTGTACTATGCAGCCGTCTGCCTTCCAAGCCGGGCGGAGCAGGGCTGTGGGAGAAGAGGGAAGAGCTGTGACCCTGTGGGAAGCGGTACGTGTGCTGTTTGACATTGTTTCCGCGCTAGCATCGCTAGGGCCGGGAGGGAGATGCAGAGTCAGGGGCACGGCAGTTGGATGCTACCCAGGCGATCGCTTAGGTGGAGGAAGGAGAAGGGCGATTGAAAGCCATCCATTCCAGCGAGCGGGCTGGGACAGGGGGAGGATGCCTTGGACCTAACCTGTCATGTAGGTGTTCGGTGCGTGTCCTGTGCTGCTGCTGCTCGCCGTGGCAGCGTGCGCCTGAGCTTTAAATATCCTGCAGCTCCTCATATCTTGTTTCTCCAGCAGGCTCTCCATTTCATATTCCTCCTCTCTCTAGTGTAAAATTTGGCCTAGCTTAAGCTTCTTTCCCCGGCTGAGAAGGTTATTTCCTTCCCTCCTCTCCTCCCCACCCCCTCATCCATCCTCTCCTCCTCTTGCAAATGCTCTCCGACCCTGATTTGGGGTTTCTCTCCCTGCAGTTATCTGTGGGCTCTGTGGATGCTTTGCTGTGACGGAGGGCCGAGGGCTGACCGAGTCCTGGGGAGGATTTGTACCTAGGAAGAGAGGAGATGGCTGTGCAGCGAGCTCCCGAGTCTGCTCTGAGCCTGCTGATGGTAAGTGCCTGCTGAAATCCATTTGGGAAGGGGAGGGTGGGCGAGCGGAGCTGCACTGCACAGATCCAGGGCACTAAATCCACGGGAGGATTTTGCACGAGCCACTGCTCGGCTTTTACAGGTCCCAGGGAACTTTGCAAAGGGCTCATCTGGTGCTGGCACAGAGAGGGTTCTCCTGCCATGGGTTTTAATGCATCTTGACCAGTATTCAAAGCAGGGTTTTGAAGTCACCTTTCCGGCAGAGCTGACACCTGCACTGGGGGTTCCTCCTGAGCTGTAGTTTTTCATGTTGTTCATGATATCAGTGTCCTGAATTCTCACACCCTGCTTTTGCCCTTGCTGATAGGAAGACAAACGAGTGAGAGAGGGCTTGTTGGTGGAGAGGCATGTTGTGAGCTGGGAACAGGTACTCAGGTGTTGTGTGTTTGGGGAAGGGTCCTGTGATGCAGTGACTGCCTTCACTGACTGCAGAGTGTGTCAGACCTGCTGCTGGCTGCTCACCACAGCCTGATGACTAGTATTTATCTGAGCTATTTGCTACAACATGTTGAGCCACTGACCTACTTCTCAAAGTTCTGCATATTTATAATATTTTAAAGAAGATTATTGAGCAAAACACGTGACTGAGTCCAGGAACATGCCACTGTCCTGATGCAATTAAAATAAACCCTTTTGGTGGGGTATTAGAGACTTATTTAGCTTTATTGATTTTGTTTAATTTATTTTTTTTCCCTCTCTCCTACTCCTGTTGCCATTTTCTATGCAGCATCATCAGGGATGGTTTTAGTGCATGATCTCTACTGGATGTTTTTCTGCCTAAATGTCATTTCAATGTTTCCTCTGGAGAGATGTTATAAGGAAAGATCATGTGTGTGCGCACGTGCGTGGGGGTGAATGCATAGATATATATGCATTATACATATACTTTAATAATTATTATTACTCATCTCTTTTCTGATTGTATTAGGAAATGGTCCCTAGCACTCAGAGACGTGAGGAGTTTGGTAAAGGGAGTGCTGCAGGATAATAGCCCTGTAATGTCTAAGGTTGTTAACAAAGGTCAAGTTGAGAAAAGCAAATTTTATTTCCATTACTCAAAATGCTAAACATACCATTAAATGAATGCATGGCTTGTTTTATATCTGCCAGTGACTGACTTGCTGTGCAAGCTCATTTTATTTCCTCTTGCTTACCTCTGGCCTTCCTGCCTTTTTAAATGGCCTCTTTTTCTTTTTTTTCTGTTTTGAAGATGAATTGATGAGTGCCTGTCACCCCTGTTCGGGCTGTATATGCTGTAAATGCTTTTAGTTTCACTGCCTTCTCAATTCTGAAGTTAAAGCTCTCCTCCCTCTGTGCTCCTTGAACAGACCTTGTCACATTCTGGTACAGTTCCAATCTGCCTACAAATTTTCTCTCTTAAATGTGTCTTTCTGTGGCTACGTGGCCTTGCCCCAGTTGTCATTTTCAGGTGGGTTGGGCATTTCTACAGCTCTGGCACATAACCTTGGGCACAGCCCTGGGCAGGGCTCTTGTGATCTCTCATGCCCACGTGGATGGCCTGGGTTGGGGGTCCACAGCCAAAGGGTCTTTGACCCTGTGGATAGTTGGGGTGGTGGGGTTGTGATGTATTTCTGGGTTGTGAGAGGACTTGTGTAACTCTTTGAGCTCTGGTCTGGTCTGGTACTAGAGGATGATTTTGGGTGTGGAAAGGTGGCTTGGTATGAAAAATGCTTCACCTTGTGAACTGCTGCTTTTGCTTTGGATTTCCCTGGGCTGTGAATCAGTTCAGTTAACTACAGAAAACTCATCCTTTCCCCTCTGCTCTGCCTTGGCTCTGACTGAATGCTGGAGCAGACTCTCCTTGAATCAATAACAAATTCTTGCATAATTCATCCCACAATGAGCTGCTGTAATGGCATTTCTTCTAAAACTGCCACCCTCCAGAGATTAAAGGATCAGCTGCCTTCGGGAAGTCCACAGAAGCACCTTTTAATACTTTGATGGGCTTTCTCCACTGAGAGAGTTTTCTTTTAGCAACGAGGACTATTTCAGTACTGCATTTCCCCTGCAATAGGATGCAGAATGTGCACCCAACCATGCACTTTTTATGAGACCTAATCATCATGAGCATTTGGCAGCGCTGCATCATGCTCAGTCTGAAAATATCTCCTTCTCAATGGGGTGTATCAAAGCACTGTGTGCTGCAGGTAAAGAAACTGAGGTACACAGCCATTAATTGCCTTCCCTGGAGTTTGCTACACTGACCTGAGTGATCCAAATTAGGAGTTTGTTCATCCCAAACTCTTTTCTGGTTAAATAAAAGATGGACATCTCCAGGGAATGGGATTTCCTTCCAATAGAAGGGCTGTCTATAGGACATAGGTATCTAGCATCAGTATGCCCCTGCAGAGAGAGCTGCCCGTTGGGACTGTGTGGCATTGCTGGGTGCCAGCCATGATGACAACTCATGGTGACTTCCCCGTGCTTAGTAAATGTTACCCAGGACATGGAGTTGATGTGGCCTAAAGCAGCTCCCAGACAGCAGGTCAGTGGGGAGTTGCATAGTGATTGTGCAGCCCTTAGCACTCTGGAGAATTCCATAGAACCTGCAGCCTTAGGTGGGCAGGTCCTCCTTCAGGTTAGTGAAAAAAATACTAAAAATACTGACCAT
The DNA here is from genome assembly GCA_013401355.1 of Ceyx cyanopectus. Lineage (NCBI taxonomy): Eukaryota > Metazoa > Chordata > Aves > Coraciiformes > Alcedinidae > Ceyx > Ceyx cyanopectus. The sequence goes on from VYZU01071971.1 coordinate 51,678, forward strand.
ACAATTAATTACATTAAATTGGCTCTGGTTTTATTTTGCCTTTTTTTTTTTTTTTTCTGTGCAGGTTTTATCTCCTACTTTTAGTGATTTTTATTTTTTTTTCCCAGGCCAGGGAAGTCTCAATGAAGGAGAATTTCTGTCTTAATCATATATTTTCCTAACAAAAAGATACTGTTTTCATACAAAGACTTCAATCTGCAAATATAACTGTGACTTGTCTCTTCTGGTAAATTATTTGTGTTACAAATGACTCTGGATTGTGTCTGGTCTGTAAGACTCCTGCCTCTACCGTGCTCCAGAGATCACAGCAGATGAGGGATGTTGCCTGGTTCAGCATGGAGGAAATTGGGCTGAACTGTGCCCAAAGTGGCTCTGCCTGTAGCATTATTGAACATTAAAACAGAGCTTCTGTGAACCCAAAAGAGGAAGCACCTAAGCATGAAACAGCAAATACCATGTCTTGTTAGGAATGAGAACACCTGCTGTGTTAAGATCATTAATGCTCATGGGAGTTAAGTGAAATACCAGTAGGATTTTATGTCTATCTTATTAGTATACTGTAAAATTTGAAAGCTGCAGACATATTGATCGTGGAGATTTTAACAGCACAGTAAGTTATGATACCCAGTGTCTCCTGAGACAGTGTTACTGCATCTTGTGAAAATACATCTTAGGGACTTGACCTTCAAATTACTGTAGGTCATAACACTAATACTAATTAATTTGTGTTAAATGACAACAGAGGTTCAGATGAGCATGGTATACAGCTCAGTGTATACCTATTAATCTAAAATTATCTTGCAATGGTAGGGAAGAGGAGCATGGATTCTGTTTCCAGGGAAGCCAGCTCTTCTCACCCCTCCAGCAAATTGAAGTTTTTTCTGTATTTACAATCTGTTTTTCTCTCGCTTTTCTGTACATACAAATGTACAGGATGAAGAGTGAGAAGTTGCCTGACCAGCCCACCCTTCAAGGCTGCCAGCCTCAGTGTTTCCTTCTTCTGCTGGGTTGAAGGCATTGCAATGGATGTCTAAGGCAGGAGGCTGCAATAGGACACATGAAAACTGCTCCATTTCTAAACCTTACCATAAATAATTGTCATTTGAGTGTCATTGTCCACTGAAAATCCCAGTTTGCTGCCATGCAAAGGAGGGCACTTCTGAATCAGCCTTTCACCCCTCAAGTGAAGCCAAACTGGAGTTGTCAAAACAGCATTAATCTTCTTGATCTGGTTATTTCTTTCTGTAACACTGAACTCTGTAGGATCACCCTTAAAATACACTGAGAGCTCACTGTATTCTCACAAAATGCTGTGAGGCCCATGTCCTGCTTGGCTGGCTTCTAAGGTCTTGGACTTGACAATGTTCTGGGTATGTAATGGATTATTTCACGTTTGACTGCTAAGTTTTTATGGCTGATCTGCCCATGTAAAGGCAAGTTGGGTAGCTAACTGAAGCAATACAGAGCTTCTAAATAAACCCCATTTAGACCTAGGACTAACCCACTCCTATCATAAAGTTATGTTCTCTCCCACTCAAACCTCCAGACAGATTGCAGCAACACAGCTTGGCTTAGAGGATCGTATTAAAGCCTTTGGGAGCAGCAAGGTTACAGTGGAAGGATGAGGTCATTTTCTGCCTCTCTCATCTCAGGCTTAAATTATCTCCGTGTTGACAGTATGCAAAACCCCTTGACATCCACATCTCCTTGCTGTGACCTCATCTACAGACCATGGTGACCTGGAAGGCAAGTTATGCTCTGCACGTTCCCTCTGCAAAGACCAAAACCCACTAATTCCTGCTCGTTGCTTGGTGCAGAGGTTAATGCAGCTCTCATCTGATGGAGCAGAGTGACCCGTGAGCAGAGAGCGACCCAGCCACGGGGCAGGGAGCACACAGCCCTGCTGGGGAGCGGGTAACGCCTCCCCCAGGAATCGGCTGCTCCAGTGACATCTGGCCCTCTTCAGCTCCATGTACGAAATGAGGTCCGTGGGGACGCTGGAGCAGGAAGGGGAGGTGATTTTCTAGCCTCTTTCCGTGCTCCTTTGGCAGACATTTCCACCGGGCAGGTGTGTGGGCTTCTTCCAGAAGGTGTGGGCAGGAGATGCTAATGCACGGCGGCAGCCGGGGGTCGCTGGAGGAGCCCTGCCGGGAGAATCCCCCTCCTCCCGGCTCCTGCCTCGCTCCGGCCAGCCAGTGATGTGCTGATGGGCTTCACGAGCTAGCTGAGCTGTGCTGGATGCTCTTGACGAGGATGGGATGAGAGCAGCAAATTCCCACTCAGTGCTTTGTGGCTGCTTGTTACGCTGGACTGGGAATTCAGCTATGTCTTGTTGGGAAGTTCCCCTGTAACACTGAATTACATCAAAACTTTACTGTATGCCTCTGTAAACCAGCAAGAAGGCTTCAAACGCGGTGATTTAATTCCACTGAATGAGATTAAAGACTCCTCAGGATTACTCTTGGCTTCCCTGGGGTGGATGTCACCTTTACCCATCTGAGCTGCAGGACTTCAAAATTATTATCCCTTCGACTGTGCCATCAATTCTCTTTCCCTTGTCCCTCTGCATGAGCATGCTGCAGAAGGAGCAGACAATAATGTTTGCACATCTGAATTCTCCCATTTATTACTACACTTTAAAACGGGAGTAAGAGAGATTACTGGTTTATTATTATGATTATGTCTTGTGCCTTTTATTACAGATGCTCATTCTGAATGACTGATAAAATTATCATATGTGGCCTTTGATTTTTTTTTATGATGCTATAAAGTATCACTATTTGTAGAAGAGAATTAGTGGGCACTTGAGTAAATGATCATTATGATTAATTGGAGCCTTGCTACAACTAGGAGGAAAGTAACATATTAACAGATTGAAGAGATCACTATCTGGCAACTCCTTTTTACAATATATAAAAGAATAATGTCATTTTGAGTTTTTAAAAATAAAACGTATTGGAAAACTTGATTGATTCCCTTAAACCAAAATAAAATGTTAAAAATGTTGTAATTGCTGCAATTAAAATGCAAGGCTATGAATAGCTGCTAATACATAGGAAGGACTTGTAGCATTGGCCAATTGCAATTTTTCAGTTCTTTGCCTTCTGGTTACGAATGTCATCCTGCCATAATTACTGTGCTCATAACTCCCCAGTGTGGCAGGGATCCAGCCCTCTGACAGGCTACTGTGGTTAGCACATCAGGGCTCAGAGACACACACAGGTCCCACGTGGACCCTTCCTCCACACATCTCACCAAAATGCAGACTGTGGTGATCTGGTGCCTGCAGCTCTTGTGCTCGGGTGGCTGGTCCTGTGGGTGCTCATGGGGCCTGACTGCACCAGCCACCGCTGCTTTGTTTCATGTGTCTTGCTGCAAAGAGAAGGCACAAGATGAATGTGGGGTCAGACAGAGGGACTGGACCAAGTCTTGGGCTCTCCCCAGCCCAGCAGCTTCCCCTAGCTCTCCAGGGGCAGTAAATGCTGCTGGTGAATGAGTGTTCCATCCCTGGCCATCACTGGCAAACCTCAGGTAGCCATCTCCCCTGCACCCCTCCAGGCAGATCCATCCATTTTGCCCCCATCTATCTTCATTCTCTCTGTTTTTAAATATCAACAAGCACAGTAACTTGCAGAAGTGAGTCAAAATCAATCATTTCACAAACAGATTTTAACTGTGCTATCAAACTGATCTGAACCCATCATCACCTTCAAATGATGGATTTTCTTGTTTAAAAGAATTCTTGGGTTGGCCTGAAGCTGAAGCTCTCAATGCAGGAGAAGGGAGGCTCCTGGATGCCTCGTTGAAGGGTCATACCATAGTAGGTTGTCCTTCTGGAGCCCTGTTAGCACACCCTTGTCCCAGAGCAATGCCTGAAAACAAGCAGCATTTCCACAGCCCTTCTGGAAGGCAGCAGGATACTGGATCTGCCTAGAGAAGCCTCCCACACACGTAGAGACCCACAGAAGTGTCTGTTTCACAGAAATAAAAGCCATAGTGAATGCCAGAAAGCTGTGTAGCAGAAGATCTACATATGAAATTTTACCAGTTTTTTACATCCTTTATGGGATTATATATGGTAATCTCCAAAATAAAGCCAGCACCTCCTAGTGCTAGTTCTAGTGCCTGGACTTAATTTTCAGGCTTCTACAGAGCTGGTGATCGTGTTGAAATAACAACTGACCAGGGCTGATGAGACAATTCCCATATACTTTGTTTTCAGGGCATGTTGCAAAAGCCTTACAGAAATAATAAAACATAATGAATGGAAGTAGACCAGGAGAGCATAAAGATGGGGGCAAAAATAATCTACCTTGATATTCTTTGGAAATCAGGTACAGACATGTTCAAGCACCACATAATTTGGCAAAAAAACCCAGAATATCCCTTCCTGTCCTTACCCCGAGACACACTGCCCTCCTCTTCCCAAAGAAGGGCTGATTTCTGCAGCACGTCCTTCCCTGTCCTCCCCTCTCTCAATCCATTTACAGCCACCGGAGAGCTGAAAATTATTTTTAGGGAGGTTTTACTAGTGCAGAAGCAGAATTCACACAGAGTCTTGCTCTGTAATATTTCTCTGTCTGTGGGCAGACTGTGATGATCCTCATATTGCAAGACACTCGGCTTTGGCTTCCTGTAATTTGTGTGAAGTTAATGGAGGAGTGTTGTAGGACATATGTTTGCCTTAATATAGGTTCAAGCTTTTTTTTTTAGTCTAATATACTAAAGTAAAATCTGGGACAGCTTCACAGTAAATAAGATTGAAATGTTTTTAATTTTTGAATTACATGGGGCTAAGTGAGTCGTGGTGGCCAGAGCACATTGTATTTCCTGGTAATTAATTGCTGACTGTGATAGTTGACTGAATAAAACTGTGCCTTAAGCTATTAACCCCAGGTCATTAGTACTCAAGGAAATGTCTAGTGAAGGTCATTATTATTGCTGTTATGTAAGCTATTCTAATAGGAAAAGTTGGCACGAGCTTTTCAAAAACCCATTTTTCCTGTTCTGGTGTCATTTCAGAGACCTGGGAGCAAAGACTGTTCTCAATTATTCTGCATTTACATTGATTTTCAGGGCATTAGAGTTTACCCACTCTCTTAAAAACAGGGACCAATTAATTGAAGTGTTAGGGAGGATGGTGACTGAGCTTTAGGAGGCAAAACATGGTGCCCTTCCCAAAGGAAAGGCACAGGTTGTGTTCTTACTGGCAATCTCAGTGAGCTGGACAATGTCAGAGCAAAACCCAACTGATCTTTAGCAGCAAGGCATGGACACTGAGTAGGTGGCTGTGGGGCAGATGGAGAGGTTGTTACTACAGGTTGGAACAGTGGTGTTTGTGTCCAAGATTTTGGTGATGGAGCAAAATCAGTCTTCTCATGAAAACCAGCCTTTGTTCTAATGATCCTCCTGCCTCCAGGGAGGTTTCTAACCTCCAGAGCAGGCAGGAGCTCTGGGGAGATCTGCTTTTGTGTTCTCCCTCAAACAGCTCTCTAGGTCAGAGTCCCCAGGGCTGAGGGTGATATTCCTACTGAAAAATGACAGGGATATGATTTCCTCCCTTAACAGACTGGTGTGGTTGAGAATTCCTTATTTTCTAGTTAAGGACAAAGAAAGTTCTAACGAAGCCAAAAGAATAATGAAAACCATTTTTTTTAGTACTTTCCTTTAACAAGATATTAACAATAGAAGCACTTATTTACTACACTAAATATAGCTTTATGTTAAATACTGTTTTCTGTAATCGTGTGTTTAAAATAGGGTGAGCATTTCATGTGGACAAAAGTCCTTGAATCAGCATTCAGAGGCTGCTGGTGAGGAAGCACTTCAGCTCTAAATAGACAAAATTACAGACAGTGAAAGACACAGTGATGGCAGGAAAAATGATGGGGAGGGTTTGTAACTTGCTGAACTTCCTAGCAGTGTTTTTTTCCCCTACTTGAACTCTTGTTTTGGAGTCAGGAATTAAATAATTCCATATAAAAACACCTGTTTGCCCTCTTTATGGATATTGAAACTCATTTTGACACCATCCTCACTGCAGTACATAAACTAAGGTTCTGAACCCTCTACTGATGGATTGCTCCTCTTGAATTCTGTCCCTCCCCTAGATCTAGTATCAGATGCAGTCTCTGCTCTCCACTGCCTTGCAAGAAGAAAAAACAAAACTAAATGTACTGCATACATAGGTTACAACAAAAATTGACCCACTCTTTCATGAGAGTTCTACTCCTAGACTTCTTTGGCCAGGTCATGCTTAGAATATTTCAGGGAGTTTCCTAATTCTGGATGCACCATGTGTATTTGAAGAGCTATGTAAATAATCATCCAGGTGGAATTTCCCTGAGAGCTTTGATTCACTGATAGGAATCAAACCTTACCTTCAAAGTCACGATGTACCTAGTGTCTTGGATCCTGTTTTGAATGAACTTGTTTGATTTATCTCTGTTTAGTGATTTACCAGAGATACCACTTCCAAACACAGGTTTCAGTCTGTATTTCTAATAAAATGCATCTGTTCTCACATTGCAAACAAAATGTGACTGTGGTGACTGGGGAGGAAATGAGAGCTGTCTGATGAATGTGATCTGATGTCAGAGTTGCTGGACATTTTAAGACTGCATGACCATGCAGACAAAAGAAAAACCCATCAGTTTAGTACATAATGGGAGTAAGGAACAAAGCCTGTTAGAAATCTGCATTATTGCCCATGTATAATAAAGCAAGGGTGGCTTAACTGCCAAAGCCTGTGCAAACATTAGAATATATAGTCATCTCTGAATAACAGCAGCCAGCTCTAATTCAGTAAACGTCCACAACACTCCTGGCATTTGTGCATTACACTGTCCCTGGGTAGCCAGAGTCCCTCTTTCATGCCTGGACTGGTGTCAATTGATTTCTCCATGGCCAGTAGCTGTAGCTGAGGCTGTTTAAGTTCCATAAAACTCCCCTCACTGCAGAAAACCATTTCTGTTCAAGGGAGGATTTGATCTTTCTTCTCTTAGGATCAAGCTGGCAGGAGAGCATAAATCCATATTATTCTACTTATCTCCATGACATTTCCAATTTCTACAGATGCAATCAAAAGAGTTTTGCTCATTGATCTTCAAACTCTTTGACAATTTCACACTCTTAGCTGAGTGGTGTGACCTGTATGATTGCCCCATTGCTTTTCATAAATAAAAAATATTTACTTAATCAAGATAGGATGGCTGCTGCATGTGAGTGATGAATCTTGGACATTAGTATTGGGTTACTGGCGGAATATTTATTTTCAAACTGAAATGAATTCCTAGATGAGTCATTGAGCGCATACCCTGCCTTGATATTTTTAGGTGCTAAAGCCACTATTTCAATGAAGCTGGGGTGGGGAAAACTGTCCATAATGTTTTGGATGTACAATTAAAGTGCCATCTGCCTCTGTGATGCAGCAGATGTATAATTGATATTCACTGCTGATTTGCCACTTGATTTTCTTCAGACATTGAAGGCTGTAATTGTTTATACGGTATGATCCTAAATACCCATGTGAGAATTTGCCTCCTCATGTGTTGCCTACCAGAAGTATCACTACCATCCTTCATACTCAGAAGGTGGATTCATTAGCAGATAATTTGCAGTTAGCTAAGCCACGGTCTTACAGGAATCCAGTGAGTAAGAAACAAGATTTCAAAAGGAGTGGCTTATTCCTGTACAATCATGGTTTAATATAAGAAAGCTTGTTGGGAAAGCTTAAAATGCTCATTCCAAATCTGGTTACCTTTGTGCATTGATTTCAATTTAGGATGTAGCTCGGATTTAAGGAAAAAAGATGGATTTATTTTTTCTCCTTTTTTTTTTTTCAGAGATAGGAATCTTCTTCAGGGGAAAAATTGCATATAGGCTAAACCTAAAAGGTCAAGTATAGCATTAGAGGAACTATTTTCTCTAGGGCAAAGACTGTTTAAATAAAAAACAGAGACAGAAACCACAGCAGTGTGTTCTGAACAGATGGGGAAACAGAGATGTGCTTTTTTTTTTTGCCTTTAAAAAAATTTTTTTTTCCACTGTCATTACTTCTAGGAAATGAAATAACTAAAATCTTGATCAATCAGCAGGTGTTCATTTTACCCTATGACTGGCTTCTAAGGCTCTCCTTCTGAGAATACTCTAGGCCTAAATCTGCCCATGCTGAAATAAAAGCAAATGCAACCAGTAACATCAGTGGTAGCTTCAGTGGTTAGTGGCTCTATTTTATATTGCTGCCCTTCTTTTTCACAGCAGTAACTTTTTAGCACATTAGTTAAACTCAATGTGAAGTGGCAACGATTGTCCAGGGCATTGCATTCTGCTTCATAGGAAAGAAAACTGACACACGTAAAGAGAAATCCAGCTACAGCACAACGTATGGTTAGTTTTACCCATGTCACTTCTTGTTGGAGTCTAATTGGGCTCTTTAACACAGGAGAGGTGACCATGTTCTGGAACATTCCTGAGAAGAGTTCATGTCCCCACAAGCTTAGGAGGACCAGTGATGGCGATTTCACTTTTCAGGGGTATTAGGAGGGCCAGTGATGTAAATTTCCCTTCTCAGGGGAATTAGGAGGGCCAGTGATGTCGATTTCCCTTCTCAGGGGTATTAGGAGGGCCAGTGATGTAGATTTCCCTTTTCAGGGGCAAGGTCTCCGTGGGAAACAAGACAGTGTCGGCACGGGGGAAGGGACTGGCGCGGAAGGGGCAGCGAGGAGCCCTCGGGGGCTGCAGCGAGGGCTGAGCGCGGCCTGGCTGTGGCGGGGAACCCGCGGCGCTGCTGCTGAGGCGGCCCGCCAGCTGCTCCGAACGAGGCGTTAATTCGCAAGCGACCCCTCCCCGGGACCACGCCTTATAAGAGCCTTTCGGGGACGCCGAGCGAGCAGTCAGTGTGTAGGTGTTGCCAGAGGAGCAGCTCCTTGGGGCAATGCGGCCCCTGCGCAAAGAGCCCCAGTGGGCGCAGCGGCCTCTGGTCTGGGTGGCTGTTCGGGAAGAAGGACCCTCGGACCGGGAGCTCCTTCAGAGACTTCAGCTGGGCGTACCTGGTCCCCACCCCTGGCTTGGGAGCGAACTGAGCTAGTGGTCATTGCGCTCCCAGGAGAGGACCCGGCCTCGGCCACCGCCCGGCCGAGAGCCGCTGCCAGCGGGAACATGGAGACCCCCCGGAGCTGCGACACCAGCCTGCGGCCGCGAAGGTCTCGGCTGCACACACAGCCTGGGCATGGCGCTGGCACCGGAGGGAGCAGAGACAGCCCTCTGTGATCGGGTGAGTGAGCTGCTGGGCCTGGGGACGGAGCTGGGACGGGAACTGGAAAGGTGAAGGAGCATCAGGGAGTGTGAGAGGGAGATGGATCAGTGGGGCCACGGCCTGAGGCCGAGGCTGCAGCAGAAGCAGAGGGCCCCCTTCTGCGGCCGAGCAGAAGGAGGGGGTCTAAGAGAGAGGAGGGTGGGAGTGGAAACAGACCCCTGCTCAGGGAGGCAGGTGAATCCCCTCCCCACCTCCTTCACCTTCACAGTTGTGTTTACACAACAGGGTTGGGGCTCTGAAACTTGAGGGCCAGGCAATCGAGGATGTAGCTGAAGGCCCACCCAGGGAGCTCCATGTGGTGAATCAGCCAGTCCCACGGCCTGGGGCTGCTTGTGTTGAGAAAAAAGGAGGGTCATGTTGCAGGTGGTTCCCCTCTGAGACCCTGTGTATTGCCCAGATCCATCCCACAGGGCAGTGCTGCCTCCCTGGAGCCTGGGACAGAGACATCACCAGGAGGACACTGCATGGCCTGGTTTGGTCTCTGATCGTTACCTGCTACTGGTTATGCATGTTGGCAGTGATGAGGGTGTGCAGAGAAGTCCAAAACCAAATATAAATGGACTTCAGGGCACTGGAGTGGTTGGTTGGAGAATCTGGAGCTCAGGTAGTGTTTTCTTCAATCTGTTCAGTGGCAGGAAGAATGCTGAAAGGAATGGAAAAATCCTGATTAACATGTGGCTCAGAGGCTGGTGTCACCAGTGGAGTTTTGTGGGTTTTTTGACTGTGAGCTGCTTTACAAGATGCCAGGCTTGCTGGCAACAGATGGGCAATAGATGTCTCAAAGGGGGAGAACAATCCTTGAGCAAGAGCTATGGGGGCTCAAGGAAATTACTTGGAGGGGGATGGGGATAAAACTGGGCTTGCTAGGCCTGGGAGCCTGTACCTGTGGGCCCATGTGCTTGGTCAGTTCTGTGTTTCTGATTATGTGAGGTGCTTGGCTGGTTAATGGCACCTGCTGGCCATTCAGTTGTCTAGTAGCAGCTCTGACATCTCATTTCTCTGAAGACATCACCTGCAGATGACTATACATTCATCAGAAGCCTTACTTTTTTAGGCCCTCTGAAGCACTTTCAGTTTATTTTGTGTTAACAAACTGAAGCTTTTGTTTCCCATTTGATCTCTAAATATATGAGCAATCCTAAGGGACTGGTTCCTCCTCCTGCAGACAGTGGCCTGAATGGACATCCTTGTGGGAAGAAATAATTTCTCTCTCCTCCACACCTCTCTCACTGCGGCTGTATTAGATTTCATTCTGGTTCTGCCAGCCTAAATAAGAAGGCAGCTTCCCCTCAGAGAAGCATTCAAAGCTTCACATGAAGTGTCTTAATTTTTCTCGTGTGGTGCTGTACGTGGCAGCAATTTGCTGCAGCATTAGCAAAGGCACCACAGTGTGAAACACCAGTGAGGGATTCCAGAGCACAACATCTGGTGGGGGAGTCTGCCACAATTAGAAAATGTCTGGTGTTATTGCCCAGATCAAATCCTCTGAAGGTGTCCTGCTGGTAAGCAGCAAGTATGGGCTGTACTGAGTCCTAAATTGATGAGTGCACGAGAGGTGGTGTTAGAGCTTTAAATCCCTCTTTGGATTGAGTTTTGTCAGTATTCTCATTTAAAAGCTGATGCAGAATTTCTCAGTATACAGGCCACTGTTGCAACATTGGTTTTTTTGCTTCAACACATTAATATAATGTTCTCCAGTTTTGTGGAATGCTTCCTACCAGAACTTTCCCTTAGAATTGTGAGGAGCTTTGCTGGGAAGCAGAAATTGATGTCTTTCAGGAGGTCTCTTATCTTTCTGAAATATAATCTTTCCTAGCTGTGGGTAAAGAAGTCTTCAGAGGACAAGTCAAGATAACTGTAGCTGAAAAAGAAGCTTGCAGGGAATGGGGAATGGCATCCTGGGGGGTGATCTTGCCAGTCAGGAGAGCTGGCCAGGGTAGGTGGCAGCTGCACCCCAGCTGAGATGCAGTAGCTGGCTGTGGGGATGCTCCCCCTCTGCTCTTGTACTTTTCTTTGACACTCTGGGTGAATTGATTTTGCTTTGCTTTGCAGCAGATAATTTAACTCCTAGGAGTCAGCTGAGGAAGGGTGACCTCAGCTGCTTCAGCTCTAGCAGTTAAGGTGCTTTTACTGTTCACTACTGCACCCTTCATGCACCACCTAGGAAAACAGAAATGTCATGTTTTGAAGGTGGGTCTGAGCTGTTAGCACAGGATGGGGCAGCACTGCCAGTGGCAGATAGATTTGCTTTCTTTTCCCCTTATAAACAGGAGCCAGCCTCCTGCTAGGAATTCACTGCTGTCTTGCTTCCCATGTCCCAGAAATCAGCTGGGATAATTCAGAACTTATTCCATTGCTCACAGTCATACATTTATCCACTCACACTTCTACTGTTTCCTTTGCTAGGGCACCTACATTTGTGGCAGAGCTTTATTGTAACAGAAATTTTGCAAAGATGGTGAAAAAGCTCAATGTTTCCTTTTCAACCTTGGGTCCAAATATTTTAGCTCACTTTAAATAGACATTTGTCTCCCTTGGCTGGTAGGGATGATTGCATCCATTTCTGGCTTTCCTCTGGGGAAATTGACAGTAAGATTTAAATATGAAGTGAATGGTCCCCTTTAAAATTCCATATGCTAAAGGAATGTGACTTATGAATCCTGTTAACAGGAATGTCTGCATGAGATAGCAAACACTTAGATTTTGCTGTGATGCATCTTGCACTAAAAGGGTTGCTATAAATTTTGTACTGTGCCACGTGTTATGTACCTCAAGTATGTGGGCTGTGGTTGATACTTATAGAGGTTGAGTCTGTTGCTTTTGTTGCTGACTGCTGGAGGAACACGTGCATATGTTTGTGCTGCTAAACAGAGTTAAAACTCATCTGGATTGCAGTGTCAACAATGGAGAATGTTGCTGCCCTCAGTAAAAACAGGAGGGAATATAAAACTGCCAATAAACTGCCCACCTTGTGTTGGGAAGAGCAGTTTTATTTACATAATTTCTAGTGGCCAGCACAGGTGGCCTCTCTGGATAGAGCAGATTCAGTGGAGAGGAGCAATTTATTTTAAAATTGCCTGTATGAAATATTCATATACAAATTTACTTTATGCAGCGAGTATTTGAACAATTAGAGTCTGTTCACTGTTGCTTTCTGCCCTAGGGCTGAGCTGGGCTTTTGGCTTAAGGATGCTGCTGTTTGTAACCTGGCAGCTGACTGGTGCCTATGGGATCCTACTGGAAGAGATGGGAGCACCAGTGAGCCTGGAGGCCAAGGTAGCAGCTGAGAAGTGCCCTGCTGAGCTGCTGCATTTCAGTGGCTGAACACCGTGGACTGCACCAGTGTGAGCTGCACCAGGAGCCCTGGCTCTTCTCTGCTGCCCTGCTCCACCATGCAAGGGATGGTGCTGCAGAGCAGTCAGCAGTGCCTGAGCAGTGGCCAGGCAAGGGCACTTGTGCCTGAAGTGCTCTGAATAATTGGGTTCTTGCGTGGGCATGGGTTCATGTATCACAGCAAATCCAATCAGAGCTGCTTTCCTGAGGATGGGTGTTCACAGCTTCCCCAGTCCCTCTTGAGCAGGGGGCATGGCACGCCCATGGCTGGGGGCAGGCAAGTCCTCAGAGCTTGTATTTGATCCCATTGTCTTGTTTCTAAGCATGTGCAATGTCATATGAACACACGCCCCCCTCCCCCCCCCCAAAAAAAGGGTTTGGGATTCCATAGGGGACAGCTTCCCAAAAAACCTACCCATTTTTTCTCCTGAAATGAAAATAAAGGAGAAACAATATAAATTGAGGGTGAAGCAGTGAGGTGGCTGCTCTCCTGGCTCCATCTGAGAGGGTTTAATCCCAACTCTCCAGTGTCAGTGAAACATGGTGAGGGGAAATGGGGCTGTGATTTCACCTTTGTATTCATTTTTTTTTTAAGCAGCATTAAAGTTTAGTTTCTTTTGGGTAGCCTGCCTGAATCCTGCTGAATGAGGCCAGAAAGGACTGAAGGCAGGAGAGGATTGCAGGGCTCCTCTGGGTCAGAGCCATAGATCCCAGTGTTCTCTAGAATTACTGTGCTGGCCTCAGCCAGAGCCGTGTCCCTGCTGAGCCCCCGAGGAGGGGAGAGCTGCTCTGTGTGCTGGTCACTTGGCTTTCTCCACCAGCCATCAGCCCTTCTACCTGCTGAGGCATTTCCTGATCCATTATTGACTAGCTTTAATCAAAGGCATCAGAGTCATTTCCCCAGTTCTCAGTTTGGTACGTGACACTGCTGGTTATGGCAGCTCAGAGATGAGGAAAATATCCATCCAGATCATGCAGTTGAGAGGCAGGAAACCTGACTGGCTAAGGTGACTAGTTTTGTTTGACTTGATGTTTGATTTTTAATTATTTTTTTCTCTTTGTCTCAGTCTGTATTGTACAATGGATTTTAGTTTTGCTTCCCCAAGGCAACCTACAAATAATTCAGTGACAGCTGCCTGTTTTTGCTCTTTGGTTTCTAAGCCTCCAGGTACTAGACATGAATTTTGAGGACTCCTTTTCAATCACTGGCATACATTTTCCATATACCCTTGGGCAGTCTCCCTCACCTCTTGGTATCCCATTTTGTCAATGGGCTCAGTGCCCTTTTTGCAGGACCATTTGCATGGCTCCAGTGCACTAGGCTTTTTGTCAGTCCACTGATCCAATGATGAGAGAAATAAACTGGGTAGCTGCCCTGTGTACAAGATGAACATGCAGTGAAAAAGGGAGATCTCTCAAGAGCAGCTTCAAATTGCCTCTTCCCCCAGGGAGCCTTGGGTGAGCAGAGTTGACATCACAGTGGGCAAGCTCCAGGATGCTGCTCACCAAGCTGAGTGTGACTCTAGCTCCCAAACCATTCAGCAGCTGGATCAATCTCCCTGCTGCTCCATGGCTGAAGTTGTAACAGCAGCAGGAACTTTCCCAGCAAACTTTGCCCAGACTCTGCCAGCCTGCTTATTAATGACATGCAAATTAAAGAAGTTCAAACATTTGCATTCAATGCTCATAGCTGTTTCTTTGATTACTAATGATGTTGATTCACAAAGAAAAAGCTTTCTAAAATAGCCTATTTAATGTAGCACTCCAAAAGCAAATGAAAGGGTGTTGGATAGAGCTTTTTTTTTTTTTTTTTTGCTTTTTTTGGTCATGTTAAGCCCTGTCCAAACACCTCAGGACTCATAAATTAAGTGGAAATAAAATGTGTTTTACCAACTAATGAGCTAGTCTTTAATTTTTAAAGATAATTATAACTTAAGAGTAAACAATAAACATGCTCATTTAGTTGTGAAATTCTGTCCTGAATTTTACTACACAGTTGTTACAGATCTTTATTATTTATTCATGTTACAAGGTCAGCACCATCACTGTACACCTCCTAAAATGCATCCAGAGCAGGATGTCTGCCTGTAAATCAGTCAGAGACTGGGTTAGGTTGGAAGGGACTTTGAAGGGATTTATTCCAACCCTCCTGCCATGGGCAGGGACACCTTCCACTATGAACTACCTTTGCAGACATCCTTGCAGACAGAGGTTGTTTGAGGGTGAGAGACAAGTTTTCATCCCATAACATAGAAAAAGGTCCTCATAAGCTACTAAAAAAAATAAAGATTTTTTTTTTTTTTCAGTTGAATTGCATTTTTTGATAGGATTTCATCAAATCTCCCTGCAGCCATTTTCTGGTTTGTTTTCTCTGTGGTCCTGGGTGCTCTTTAGAAGAAGCATATAAATAAGAATTCCTTTTTGGTGTGTGCTTAAATAGGAGCCTAATTCTTTAAGGGGGAAAAGAAAATTTCAGCACAGCAATGCAATTTGACCTTAGGAATAATTGAGGCAGTAGTGGTTGTAACTTGTAATTATGGTATTTACTGGTCATAAAGATGTTACCTGTCCAAAGAACATCTTCAGGCTTCAGCAGCTCTTTGTTTCCCAAGGAACCCAGTTATTCTGGTATATGGGGTACAAAGGTGATGGCCCAGTGAATAATTAGCAAGAAAAACTTCTCTGAGATAAAACAATGTGAATTTTAAAAAGTAAAGTATCTTACCTGTCTTCTATTGAAGCCCAATAAGAAGAGTGATCAGCAGATCTTGATGATTCAGCTAGGTCCTGTTTACCAGCCCATTTGAAGTTTATATTATCAGACAATCAGAGGAAAGGTTTATCCCCAGAGATTCTTCTTTAGAGTCTCTGCAAACAGTATTCTACAGTTGAAATAAAATGATGACACTTGGGACTATAAGTACTGATGCTATTACTTGAGAAATGCAACTGCATCAGTTTTTTTTGCTATGTACCTTACAGAATTTTGCTTGGAAATGTAGAGCTGTTTTGCTCTTCATAATGTTGCCTTTGTCTCTTCTGTCATTTTCAATCTCTTTATAACACTGTATTTTGCTGTGAAGAGGCTAAAAAACTGCAACAATAAATATTAATAAATGGAAACTGATTCAGGAAAGTTGTCATGAGGCAGACAGCCAAGTTATAAAAGATTATCTGCTTTGGCTCCAAGACAATGCTACTGAGAAAAGTAGCATTTTCTGGCTAAAATTAAATAGTAATCTGAGTGTCTTCTGCTAGAAAATACCATCAAGATTGACTTGATTCTTTTTTTTTTTTAATCTACCTTGACAAATATGAAATAGAGAAATAATGCAAGAAATGTAACCAAGGTGTGACCAAGGCATTTCTTCACTGATTTTTAACCAAGATTCTCCTATTTAAACTCCCAGATGAGATGCCATTGCCAGGCACCCTCAGTAAAATACACATTCTACTGGCAGTCAGCAGGATGCTCCATCGTGCCATGGGGAAGCTGCTGCTGTGGTGACAAACTGCAGCATTTATGTAGTTGAGTAAAAGGTTTGCCCCATTTTGGAGCAATTGGCTTGACGTGCTGAGACACTGAGGATTTGATTTCATCCTTCTGTTCCCCTGGAGATCTTCTGGGCAGAAGGGCCCGATTCAGATCTGTAAATCGACCTGGACACTCCTTTGGTTTGCATTATTTTATGTTGTTTAAAGAGTTTACTGGGCAAAAATAATGACTATGTTAGACCAGCATAAAAATCTTCATCTGCAGAATACTGAAATCTAAAGAAAATGTAAAATACACTTCAGAGCTCATTTTATGTCACTGAGCCTGGGATCCATATCCTTTGAGATGCAGCTCATGGGTTCAGATGTTCTGTTAGGGTGCCTATATGTGCAGTACAGCTTTATGGTGTTACTGTTAGTGGAGATGTAGACAGTGGAGCTGAGAGGTGACCCACACAAGGCATCTGCCTCTGGTAGGACTGAGTCCCCAGGGATGGGCCAGACTAATGTGCAGTGGGTGAGATTCAGTCATCTGCTCATCAACATCCAGCTTGAGATGCCTTAAGATATCCGAGGTATCCCTCCATTTGTGTCTAGTGGATGTGACCCAGGACCTCTCCAGACCCCTGGAGCAGCAGCTGGTAGCAGGACAAAGATGCAAAGGGCAGCTCAAGGACCTGTGTTCCTGTGTGGGCACCTCAGCTAGGAGCTGAGAGACCTCAGGCTTGCTCTGAACCATAGAGCCCTAGCTCTGAGGTGTGAGTTTGGCCTCCACTTGCATTTGCCTCAGCACTGGTGGTTCTGCAGGTGCAGTTCTGTGCCAGCCTTGCCTTTCAGCCTGGGCTGAGGCTCCAATTTACGCCCTGGGATGCAGGGCAAGCTACTAGAACCATTCTGCTGGATCAGCACTGCTGCACAGCTCTGTGTCCCTGTAATAACCCTGGTTCTGTGCACATAGAGCAGGTCTGCCACAGGCTGGGCTCGGTAAATACTGTTCTGCTCTTTTCCCATTCTCCTATATATGGTGGAACAGAAAAATTATGGACTGCAAAGAATGATACCCAGTGACACAACCCAGCCTTTGTGAACCAGTGCAAGTAACCCTCACTGCCCTCTTTCCTGGCATTATTAACACTATAGGGTTGTTCATTAGTGTTGATAACAGAGTCTATTTGCTACAAGAAAATATGTGGCAGGAGAATGGTACCAACAAACACATGCTTTAAAAATGGTGCTGAGACTTCTAGCTTTATTGCAATTCTGAAGTCATTTTTTCTTCCCATCTTTACTGATGCTACAAGTAGGACATGGCTGCAGCACTGCACCTTCAAAACACAGAACTGGTATTGTGTTGGTATTAGCCACTAATAGGATTGCAGCACAAAGACTTTAATCCATTGCTAAGTAAGTGACAGTGTAGTAATATGGTTTGGGGAAAGGATGCAGCTAACATGCTACTTCTGCTCTTCAAAGACTTAGTTTTATAAGCCTCTGCTAAAGTCTTTGTTCAGGTTTCTGGAAGTATTTTGTAACTGTCCACACATGCCTTTAAATATTGTCTCAAGCTCTAACAATATATGTACTGCAGAATTCAGCTGTAAGTAGTTATGATCTCAGTCTCTGAATCACCAGCTAATGCCCTGTCGTCTTTGAGCTCTATTACCTTTAATATTTCAGTAGGCTAATTGCTAATACAGTTTTAAGGAGCAGTAAAATCATCACCATCAGATTAATATTATTATCACCACTAGATAAAGCTTCTGAACTTGAATATGACACCTGGTCAAATAGAGTGTGTCAGCCTGGGGTCTGAGGTAGGGGTAGTGGGTGCTTCCAGTCTCAGTTTAACCTCCCAGGCTTTGGTGTGATATGGAGATGTGTTCCATGCTCTCTGCTGCTGGTGCTGGTGCTTGGGAGCTGGTGGATTCTCTGGGTTTAAAGCTGTATGTGGTTTGGTACTAGAGGTGTGTTTGACTGAGGACTTAACACTTTCCTCACCTGGATTTTATACTGTGTCACTCAAGCTGGATAAATTTAATCCCTTTTCTGTACATAATAAACCAGACTTCAGTTGTTTGGAACACTTGGCTGGGTTTCAGCTGCAGTACTGCAGTGCCCGTAGGATACAGATCTAAGCAAACCTAGATCCCTTTGCAATAGAAATGGAGCTGTTCAAATACAGACCCTTGGCAGTGTAGCCTAAGTGTGGCTAGATCAGTTACACCCTAAACTTCACTGATTAGACTTGAGATGCTATGACCAGAGTCTCAGACCACTTGCTAAGATGCTCAGACCTATACTGTGGATGTATAATCTTAGGTGACATAGATCTGATAACTGATGAGATTTCCAGACTGGAAGCTCTTTTCTCCAGCATTAACTCATTAAAACTGCACATTGTTGCAGCACTGCTTGTGTTCTGTGGAAGAGGTCCTGCACCTTTCTGTCTTGCCATACTGGTACCTGTATGACCAGTCTGGATGATAAAGTCTCAGCCTAAAGAAGATTTTGCATTCTGCCCAAAGCATATTCAAAACTGAGGTCTTAGAGAGAGCTGCCACATGGGCTGGTGCTCAGCTCAGCATCAGTGCAGCCCAGTGACATTTATCCAGGTGTCTCAACCATACTGAATCCAAGCTGGGAAATGGAGATCTGGAGAAGCTGTTTTGCTGAGGTGTTGCCTTCAGTTTCTGATCTGTATGGACTGTGAAGTTGTGGGAAGGTCTGTATGGCGAACAGGCAGAGAATCTGATACTGTTGTGGGTAAAATGCACATCTGGCATAAGTTGGAATTGCCTCTGGTTTATTGCTCTGTCTCCACCACAGTGGGAAGTGGGGATATGCTGCACTGAGTAAAGCACAGCTTCATCTGTGCCTTGTTCAGAGACCCTGGCAGAGCCTGATGCTGAACATCTCATGCTCACAGCTGTGTGTGCATGGCCAGGTCATGGACTGCCAACTCCTGCTTCTCTGCTGCAGTATAAATAATGAACTATAAAAGTTGGTGCTTTCAAAATGATTTAGAAACCCTAGTCCCTTGACACTTGAAGAAAATCAGGCAGTTAAACTGCTGTATAGCTCATGAAAATGTTGTCCCTTTGATATTGGTGGATTACATCAAGTAAATATCCTGGAGCTGTTAACCTTATAGTCAATGGGACTTTGGCTTCTAAATGCCTTTGTGGGTCCATGGAGACAGGCTCTGTAGGAAGAGTTAATATCTTCTGCTAAAGCAAATGATATCTGAGGAGAAGAGAAGAGGCTTTGGGGCATATAAGCTGTTCTTTAGGTCATCTGTATTGTGAGACTAGACCTTAGTTTCCAAGTGATGTACGAGCCGTTCAAAATGTCACTCAGAGAAAAGATTAATGATGTCTGACTTCTTTCTCCCCCTCCTCTTTTTAGTGCTGGTGTAAATCAGAAGTGGTTCAGTGGAGCTAGACTGTGTCAAAGTGCCCAGAAGACATGGGCTGTACAGTATATTACTGGTGCTTGCTTGGACAGAGACAGTAACTCTTACCTTTTCAGTGCATTGGGGAAGATGTTGGACAGCTTTTAGTTCCTTGTCATTTTCTTTTCCCCAGTGGTCTCAAAATAGAGGAAAGTCCAGTAACTCTGGCAGGAAAAAAAATAATTCTTTAAGAATACTGTACACTGCTAATACAAGTCATGGCAATTTTTACCAAATATTGGCTTTTTGGAAGCTTAATTGTCTTTGTTCTGCTCATACAAATAAAAATGTTACTTAATGGCAAGATGGACCTGAAAGAAAATCTAGTTGCTGTATTGCAACTTGTGAAAGACTTAGATGAACCATCTTATTTTCTTTTTTTCAGATTTTTCTCTTTTTCTCCTAAAGCAATTACAGATCTGTGCTGTGCCCTGCCCTTATCTGTCCCTGTCTTGTCCCAGGCTCTGAGCTGGGGCCTGTCTGGTTGCCAGGGAACAGTGAAGCAGCAGTTCCTGAGCTCGACTGGGATGTTGGAACCATCTCTGCAAGGAGCTGCTTAGTGAGCTGGGGTAGGCAGTTTGTGTGGTGAGATTCCCCTCCCAGTGTCAGGCTCTGTAGTTCCAGCCTCTGACCAGTTTGGTGGAGGACTCTGCCTGAGGGAGGGGAGAGCAGGAGAAGGAGGCTGCTCCCCTAGTTTAGATGTGTCTAAAAATGGGCCAAGCCACCCACTGGGGACATCTGCTTGTCTCCAGCTCCGGTGTGAGCCTAGATGGCTGCCTGAGACCAACACCTAACATCTGGGCTCCTGCAGGGCTGTGAAAGTTCTGAACTATTCATCCCTGTCTGACCCAGATACCATCTTTGAAGTCTCCACACTTGTCATTAAGTTTTCTCTCCATGTTTAGTGTAACATGACAGGTAGCTGCAACCTCAGCAAGGTGGTTTTTTGCACATCCTGTCGTTGGAGGCTGGCTTTGAAGGCATGAATTCCTCACTCTTCCTCACTGTATTTCTGAGGCCTGAGCTGTGCTGTTCAGAGTACTTCACAGTCACGGTTGGTCCTTAATTCCAAGAATTTCTGACCTGACCCACTCTCTGAGGATCCTTTTCTTTGAAGGTGGCAAGAAGGGAGCTTTACCCAGCAGCATTGGTGGGGTGTTAGTGAATGGCTCGTGGCAGCCACCACCCAACTGTGTCAGAGACCAGATAAATCCAGATGAGTAACAACAAGCATATGATCAGTCTGTGGCAGAAAGCTTATTCTGGAATAAATGTGGTGAAAATCAGACCTGAGGAGCCTGGAAGGTGGAGCCTGCATCTAGAATAACTTCTTTCCAAAATAGTTTGATCCTAGTAGGATAATTCTGGAGCTGTAAGTGCTTGCTCTGCATGTGAGGGTGTGCATTTTGGTCTAAAAGATTTCACATGTGCTCTGTCTTCCTTGGTGAAGGTCATCTGGGGAGAGAAAGTGAATGATCAGTTCACAGCTTGTTTTCAGATCAAGTTTTCCCCAGTAGAAGGAGAATTAAGATACTTCTTTCCTTACAGATATTTAATTTCACATTTTTTCTTATTTGAACTCATTTCATTCCACCAAAGGGGAAATGCTTTTCTGGTCTCTTTTTACGATGTAAAGCTGAAGGATTTCTTCTGCTGATGCTTTGACAGGTTTCTGAAGACTCTACCTTAGCTTTGATCTCCTTCTCTCCTCTTCTATTAATTTTTAACACTTGTTAAAAGATTTGTTCTATTTGTGAGTTGTGAGAAGGTGTCTTAATTTATAGACAGCTTGAGTATATCTTGCTGTAATTTCAAAGTGTAATTTTTTCCCCTTCAAGTATTTAATTCATATCCTCTCCTACCATACAGCAGCATAACTACTTTGAATCTTATGAAACTCTCTTGATACACACCTGACAAGGCTTCTGACCTTGTTAGGATGAAATTTAGAGCTGAGTTCTCACCAAGAACTTCACACCTGAACGAGTCCTCTGTCAACTACAGCAAAAAGTCCTGGCTTTCATTAGAGGATAAAAAACTCTGCTTTTGTTTATCAGGAACTGGGATTGGAGGAAATATCAAAGTTATCAATATTCAAATAGATTATTAATTTTTGTCCAGAAAATCTATTAAACTTTTCTGCCAACTTCTCAAATACTGTATTTTCTAAGTATTTTTTAAGTGTTTCTCTTCTCTGTGCCAGTTTTTCTGT
Source organism: Ceyx cyanopectus (assembly GCA_013401355.1). NCBI lineage: Eukaryota > Metazoa > Chordata > Aves > Coraciiformes > Alcedinidae > Ceyx > Ceyx cyanopectus. Next base: position 73,485 of record VYZU01071971.1, read on the forward strand.
AGTGGGAGTGTAGAGGCTGCCCTGGATTGTAAGAGGTAAATGTGAAAATGAAATGAATCCCCCATCCAGGCTTGGCTATAACCTATGGGGGAGATTACCAACATTAGTGTTGGCATTCCTTGGGAGTGTCCTGGTATTGTTCTTATAGTTTTCTGTACATAAAGTGACCAGATTTTTGTCTCCTGTATCTACCGATCAGTAAAGATTAGAAACTGTGGAGTTTTCCTGCTTTTCAGCTGAAAACCCCTGCAAATGACAGGACAAGATGCTTTTGACCATCTCAAATCACAGAACAAGTTTTGTCCATCTCAGCTGCAGCACAGCCAAGAGGGGGACGAAGGGGTCAAAGGGATCTGTACCAGGCTGCTGTGTGAGGGGTGGTGTGTGTTAGTGCTACATCCATTTTCCCTGGAGGAAACCCTGTTCTGGGCTGTGTGATGCAGAGTGTCTGAGGCTGATCTGCTCACTGCAGAGCTGTGCTGCTGCTCTGGGGTCTTGTCAAGCACAGGGTGAACTGCACAGGCCATGGCCCCAGAGACCCTGTGTCAGATCCCACGGGAGGAGGGTCAGGACCCCTCTGGCAGGCTCTGCTGGCTGATGTTCTCCTGCAACCCACTGGCCTCTCTCAAAGGGAAATTTGGCATTTAGGGGTAACCTTTGACATGAGGTGCATTCCCTGGGCAGTTGGTGTAGGTTAAGACATCAGGACCAGACTCTTATCCTGCCACGTGCTATCTAATCAATACCAGATCAGAGAAGTTGCTTTAAAGATGCTTTTGAGCTGTAGAATTCACATCAGGACTTCACCCATCCCCCTGCTTTCTTCTGCCCTCCCTCCCATTTTCTTTTTTCTCTTTTTTTCCCCTCACCCTGGTCTGTGATATTTTGTATCAAAGAGCTTTGGTTGAAAAGAACCTTTCATTCCTACTCCCAGCCTTTGCTTTTTATCTGCCAGGAGTCAGGATACTGAATGCCCCAGCCCTGCTCTGGGAACAAGGCACTTGCATTTCTTCCCATGCATTTGGGATGCTCTAATACCAAGAACTGGCCAGCTGGGGCTCTGCTTGCTCTGGTCACTCTGCAGAGACAGACCACTGGCCCTCCATCTACTCCAGGGCTCCAACAGGCACTCTGTGGGTGAAAGGGAGCTTTAAATACCCTGGCACAGTGTGTCTACTGTTTTCCTTGTTTGGTGTGTTGGATCCCCTTTTTGGGGGGATGTTCATACAAGGTGGCATTGAAATCTGGTTGTGATGCTCTCTGCTCAGCTGGGTTGCAAAGCCCATCCTCCAGCAGTGCTGCAGGTGTTGAGCAGCTACCATGGCCATCAGCCTGCTGCTGCATCTGTGGGACTCTGCCTGAGCTAGAGGCACAGGACAGCCTGGGTCTAGACAAAAGCCTTCCACACGTGTCACTGCCTTCCTCTCCTCCTTCCTCTAGCACATTTTTTGTTGGCTTCTCTTTGGCTGCACAGTATTTTTTGTGTGTGCAGCTCAGTGTGAACCCCCAAGTACAGCTCCCTCAAAAACATGTGGTTTCTTCTCTCTTCTGCTCAAAGCTTGCTGTGTTGTTGCTTTTGTAAAGAGCACTTGCTCTGCTAGTGTGAGGTTAGAATTGCACAAGATCTAGACATTAGAAGTAGATAAACACTGATGTAGACAATGTCATAAAACTACAGTTTTCCTAGAAAAACTTTTCATGTATCCTGGAATGTATCCATTAATGGAACCTTTTAACAGATTTTTGCATTTAATAGTATAAAACTTCTTGTTCTTCTCATATCAAGCACATTAATGCTCCATGGAGTTCACAGTGATTATACATTGTTGCAGTGAGCACATGTGTACTTATTGACATCTGCTAATTAAATTTGCTCAAACAAGCAGGGTAGACCCTGAAGAAAGTGTAGAGTAAATGTGGGGTTGGGAGGGAGGAACAGTCAGAAGTATGGTAATCATTTATTTCTTGTGATCTATTTAAAAGGCAACCTAAAAAAAAATTTGCAGAAGGCTTTGAAATGCAAAATGTCCATTTATCAATAGCTTAAGATCTGCCCTAAACAGGCAAGAGAATCCCAGTTTTGTGTGTCCTGAACAGTTAAAGTGCCTGAATTGCAGCCTGCATGGGGATGTAATGTATGTATTGACAAAACAAGCCAGTCGGTTTGTATCTTTCACAGTGAGCACCAGGAGGACAGATCCTGTTCCCTGTGATGTTATTGATCAGCAATTTCATATCAAAGCAGTTCAGAGTACAGCTGTAAAAATTAACTTGGCTTTCTTCCTCTTTCAAGAAATGGGCAGTTGTGATTGTATTTGTTGTCTTTAAATATATATTTAAAAAACAAAACTAAAAGCAGTGAAATGACCCTTTTCAGTGTTTCCAAGAGTTGAAAAATACATAGGACTTGCAGAGGTACGATCCTTCTCCATCTTACTTTCACGTATTGTGGTTTTCCTCCTTTATTTTTCCTCTCCTCACTTAGGAGCCTGAGAGTCACTGTCAGGCCCAGCTGGAAACGGGTTCCTTTTTCTCCACATGAAGGACTGTAGGCTGTAGTCCTGTGGCATCACCTCAGCAAGTCTGAGTTCAGTTGAGTACCTTCATCTCTGGTTTTTGAGGGGCAGCAGGCAGTCTGTCAGCTCTCAAACAAAGTATGTTTTAAATGATAATGCCTTTGTCTAAGGTGCTGCACTCACTGCACCAGAGCCATTGCACATTCACCAGTTCTTGGAGAAGTCTCAGCATTTCCACCCTGGCCAGTCTTGTCTCCACCTGAACTAGCTGCTCTGCCCTCCTTTACAGAGAGCACAGAGGAGCTCTGGAGCGTGGGCAAGCCATTGTATCTGCCTTTTTAGGATGAAATTAAATTAAAGTTGTACTTCTAATTAACAGGGAAGCTAAATAATACATGGGAGTGTGTGGGAGGGCTGATGGATCTCATGCAAGTTGTCTTTATCTCCCCACTGTCTAGGGCATGTCCAATATAGTTCAATATGTAATTTCTCTTGAGCTAGACACTGCTAGTCAGTGCTTTGCAAAGTCTCTTGTTACTCTTTGTCAATATGAGTCAATATTATTTATGTCCCAGAGCATTTATGTGTGAAAAAATCTGTATCTGACTTACTCTATCAAGACTGTTCTCTCTAAACTAGGACAAAAGACAAGTCACTTTTAACACTAATGCTATTGAAATGTTTTCTACCTCTTCAGTGTTGCCACATTTTACTAACCTGATTTGGGTACCTCAGGCTCATGAAATTGCTGTCACACTCTGCATCAGTTGCCCTTTGCCCACTCTAGAAATGCAAAACACTCCAGACAGTATCAGGAGTGAGAAGTGTTTTTTCTGACAGGCAACTGTGCTTCAAAATAAGCCAATACCAAACTGGGAGGAGTGGTCAGCATCCCAGGTGAGATACACCCAACGGGACACAGCCCTGAACAGCCTGGTGACCCTGTAGTAGTTACAGTAGGTGACCTTGACTGGGGCAGCAGGTTGGATGAGATCATCTTCAGAGGTGTCTTCCCACCTCAAGCACCCTGTGATGTGATGAGCAGAGCTGAAGGTGACACTCAAGAGGCCAACAGAGCTCGTGCTTCAGATGCAGTGTGAGTCCTGCCTTTGGAGCCTGCTGAGAGCATTGGTGATACTGGGGCTCCTGGTCAAGAGCATCCTGATGGGACTTGTACTGGCAGTTTGGCCCCTGGGAGGTGTCAGATGTGAAGTCAAGTGATCAGACTCCTCCTGTGCTTCCAGCTATGGGTAAAGCTCTCAGTGCAAGTCAGATGTGGTAGAGGTGTGTTCAGGATCAAGCTCTGCAGGTTGCAGAGGCCTTTGCTGCAGCAGAAGGCTGAATGGAGTACTTCCATTGGCCTAAAAATACTAGTTTTTGAGAAACCTTTTGAAAATAGGTGTAATGTAACTATTGTCTAGAAAAAAACATCTGGTGTGTGTTGAGGGCTGATTTATCCATTCCAAAGCTGCTACCTGGAACTTGATTGTTTTAACTCCTCTGCACCGTGCCTCCTGCTGAATGTGCACTGCATAGCAAATCACTCTACAAAGCTTTACATTCCCACAGGGACACAGGCTGTAGACATTCCCAGTGCATAAAAGAATACAGACTTAAACCTTTCTCTGCACACACTAGATACTCTTTATTCACTAGAGCCCAGAGTGCAGCAGGTAGCATGGGGAGAACTCCAGCAATTCTCATTGCCATATTGTTTATGAAGATTAATGAAGAGAGAAGTGAGCAGGAGAGCTCAGCAATCCCTTAAATCAGGGTGTTCTGGCCTGTTTGTAACAAGCAAATAGTGCAGGCACAAAGTGATACAGATGAGAGGAGTTAAGGAAGGTTCTTTGCCTGCTTTCAGGGATCTGCAAACAAAAATCCTGCTGTGTGATCTGCCATTCGTTTTCATTATGGATTACAACCAGCAGTGGAAGACATCTTTGGAGGGTGCTGGGAGGAGCTGATTTTACTGACAGAGTGAAATGTGGGCTCTGGACCAAAATAAGCTGGTTTATTTTAAACATGGAGAGACCAGAGAGAAATCTTTTGGAAGCTTCAGAGGGGTTTTTATTTATTTATTTGTTTGTTTTGCAAGCACCTTTAATTTTAAAAGATTGAAATGTGAGGTTTTGGTGGTTTTAATTTTTTTTAAGGCCTGTTTACATGAAATATCTATAATTGTTTCTTCATGCTGCAAACCAGACTGCTTGCTATAATATTTACAACACCAATACCTGGCATTTCTGGAGAGTTAGAAAGGTTACAAGTAAAATAAGGTGTTTAGTCTCTCTAACACTAAAAAATTCATGCTTGGCTGTTTGCAAGATCTGTATTTAATAGCTGCCAGAACTGGTGTAACTTCATATGCTCTAGCAGTGCCATTCCCATCACCCCATAGGAATGGAAGGGACTGTTTCTTTACCCCAGCTGTGCTGGAAGGGGTAGGACCATCTCCAAAGACTTTTCTCTAGCAGAAGGAATGAGACCCCCACCATGTGCAGGGCAGTAAGTTCCTTTCCCTGGATGGTGATCTGATTTGGGGTAGAATCCATTCTGAAATCCAAATGATTTGATGGATTAGTCCAGAAAGGAAAGGCATGTAACTGACACCTCAGAATGGGCAAGTTTCTTGTCTGTTCACATCCCATCAGCAGCTACAAAGCAGTGTCTGTATCTCCTCTCACTGGTGAACAGAGGATCCTTTTCTTATTAATTGATCAGACTGGTTTTGTTCTCCATCTTTCTGAGGAGGAGATGGTATGAGGGCTCCTAGGAGCCAGTGCTTGTTCACGTGCTGCTCCTCAGTGCTGTGCTACAGATAGAACTGCCTATTTTCTGCTTCCCTTTTTCTGCACAGTGAGCAGAGTTATTTTGACAGCTCTGATGATTTTTTTTATCACTCGGTGTTTGTAATGTTCCAAGTAGAAATTGCAGACAAATTCAGACATACATGGCTTATGACTGTTATAGATACTGGCTTTCAAAACCCACCTCTTGAAATAAAAACATTTATATGGTCAAAGAAACATTAATTTCATGAGGTGGATGATGGAAATCTTCCTTTATGGCACTTTCATTCAATGGTGCAAATATATAGACCAATATATTTGTATATAGATACTTATTTCAAAATGAAGGATTTTTACTGCCAACTGTACCAAATGATAAGTTAAGGTTGTAAACCAGGGAATTATTCCCATGTAATTAATTTTATACCATCTGTATGTGCACATATATGTGCTTTATTGCCTCTCCTGCAGGCAGAATGGAAAATATGCAGTTTTACCTGTGGGCAATTCAACACAGTAATGAGACACTTCAGGTATGAAAGTGCACCCCTCTTCTTCCTCACTCCCTGTGGCACATGGGAACTGACTCCTGCTGAGGTGTCTGCCCCAGGTTGGTTCTTCATGAGGGCAGAATGAAAACCAGGGTATTTGTCTGCACTTACTGCTCTGCTGTTGTGTGGTGGATGTTGTAGCTTTGGCAGACAAATCAAAGCACCTCCTTACATGTGCTTGGACATTAGACTCCTCCACATTAAAACATCTCTATATTTGTTGATATATAATGATAGAATTTTTTTTATTCCTTGGAGTTCACATTGGATTGTATATTTCTGTTGTCTTACCTGTAGCAAGTAATGAAAGGAGGGAACTGTGAATATCTCAATTACTTGAAGACAATTGTTGTTCTGAAGCATTTTATGATATGTATCAAAATAAGGTCACAGCAGGTTAGAGTGACCTGTGGCAGTCCCTTTAGGTTGGACTGTCATTGCTGACAACTTTGAACTCAGGCTTCATTGAGTTGAATGCCATTTTCAGATTTTATTTAGTCTTCAGAAAGCAATTTAACTTCAGTAATATTTTTGTGTTGAGAGCAATGTTTCGTTTCACAGAGGAATCATTTTGCAGAGAGATGGCAAATATTAACCTTTAAAACATAATGATTTATTCCCCTAATTCATTGCTGACTTTACTGATGAGCATCAGGGCTGCTGGAGCTGTTCTGTTCAGAGGTAGTTCCTGTCACTGGAGACACTGATGTTTCTAGGCACACACCCTGGGGAATTTGGCACAAAGAAAAGCCTGGCAGAGGTGGATTACAGGACTGCCAATGTTTGGTCATTCCCACCTTTCTCTGGTGTGTCTGGCACTGAACACAGTAGGTTTGCAGTGTGCTTGCTGATTGATCTTCACATGCAAAGCACTTCCAGTTTCCTTTTACTTTATTCTTTCCCTGAAGAAAACGGTGCTGTAGCTGCTGTAAAATAGATGAAGGTGGTTTTCGGGGCCAGCTTCCCAGAACAATTCTATCAATGGCTCGGTGTGTCTAGCTGTCACTTCCAGGAGATCTTGGCAATAGGTTTAATGCTGCTGTCCCATCTGCTGCCCCTGAAATTCTCCCTGCCTTGCTGCAGACCTCAGGTGCAGCACTGTGTGTTCCCCAGGTGAACTGGCCGTTTCCAAACCCTGATCATGCTTCCATTTGCACTTGGAAGGGGTGGCAGTTCCTCTGTCAATCACCCCCTGCTGCCGTGTCTCTCTTCAGAAGTCAAGCCTTTGATACCTCTTTCCAAGTAAGCCCATGGGGACTCTGAAAACCCTGCTTTGAATATGCCCAAAGGAGACTTGAGGGGGTTTTTATTGCACTTCACAGCTCAAAAGAAAAAAACTCCCTAGCAGATGATCTGTTCCTTAGACTGCTGACTCTGATCTGCCACCCTCCATTTTCATATGACCTCTGCAAGAAAAATCAGGATGCCAGGACCTCTAATGACAACAGCTAGGGGTCTGCCAGCAAGGGGCATGACTTAATAAGCTCTTAGGTAAAGTACTTATGGGAATAACTTCTATCTGGTCAGTGACAATGATTTCAATGATTTCTTCTCTCCTTATCACATTCCCCCATTTAGATGTCTTAAGAGAACAGGTTCATTAGAGAAAAAAAAAGAGGCAGAAATCCAGGTTCCTTCAACTATGAATAAAGCCCACGTGGTAAATTGCGGAAGGAAGAGAATTCCAATTTGATTTGCAAATGGACTCTCCTACACTCCCATTTGCAGAAATAAGGCCCATATGCCCAGTAAGCAATTGCTGCTCAAGGTAAATCTCTGCACCACAGAGGGTTTCTTGGCAGCCAATGAAAGGAGCATTGCCACTGTGATGTGTGCCAGCTCTAATAAATCTGTGGATTAGCTTCCTGGCTGCCACAGTTGAGCCAGCTCAGAACCATATGGTTCTCTTTTCTTAAACATTGCCATTCAGAAGGAGCCTGACCACCTCCCTTCTAGGCTCATTTTTTGTTTGAGGAGAGCTCTGCAACAATAAGGAATCATAAATATAGGAGAGATCTGTAACTTTATTTATCCCTTTTGCCTAGTCCAGCTGATGGTATGAGATCAAAAATGCATTTTATTGGCCTTCTTGCAATTTCCTTCTGTTTACAGCCTGCCCTCTGGTTCTCTTTATGAATTGGAGTGTGCACAGCATGTTCATCTGGCTTATTTATTTGCAAGGAAGAGTCCCTGGAACACATTCTGCATCATACGTGTTATAATCCTAGAGAGTCTTATGAAATGGTTTAGTGGTTCTTGGGCTGAAAATGAGATTTGGGTTCAGGGATATATTATTTTTCCCAAGTCTCAGAGATACACTCCTACCTGTTAAGTACTGATCTACTTCTGTAAATGTGCTGAGGTCTGGCCCAGCTGCTGTTCTCTTATGAATTGCTATCACTTTTGCAAATAGTCTTCAGCTGATGGAACAACTCCCTTGGAGAGAGAGAAGACAAAGCCAGAGGAAAAGGCTGAGTTAGAGGAGGGATGTTTAATCTGTTCTCTGCAAGCCAAGGCATAGCCTGCCTCTCGATTTCCATCTTTATCAAGTCCCTTCTAAGTCACTGTACTAAGCTGAAGGGTGCTGTTCTCACCTGCAGTGGATGCAACTTGGGTGGTTGGTGTGGCTGCTAAATTGGCAGAGCCTTTCTCAGGAGTTATCAGCCTTCCTTTGGGACACTGAACAGAAGATACATTCAATTCACTCTGGAACTAGCAGTGTTTACAACCTTCTGTGTTAACAGTAATAGAAAGGATAAATATTCAAGAAATAGAAAAAAATCTGTGTTTAGTCTGAGGTCTGTAGAGGTTTAACTTCTTGGTGTAGTGCTTGAACTACTGTAGCTCAGGCTTTGGATTATTTATCTCTATTTTCTTTTTTTTTTAGATAAGAAAAGCTTAACTTAAATGTTGATACCAAGATAAGATAATCTTCAGACTAAATATAGCTATACAAGAAAGTTACCCTCCTTTCCAGAACCCTGCATTTGAAATAAAGCCTTTTTATAGCAACATAAGTGTCTCCACATTGGAGGACTTGTACACTTTGACCTAAATCAATACCATTAAAGTAGTTCAGTGCTTTTATGGAGACAAAGGTGTTCTTTAGAGTGTCAACAACAGATTTCATTAAATGTGTTGTGTTTTCACCAGATAATCTCTGTATGAACCATTTTCTGTTCTGCCTGGGTTGTGTTTCTCCTCTCACCTTTCTTTTTATTGTTGTTGATTCCTCTTTTCAGGCAGATCAAGATGCATCTCTCTCAATAATGCTTTCTCTCCTTAAAATAATAGGGAAATATGGTGACCAGATCCATCCCTGGTGCAGTTCCATTGAAGTCACCAGGGTTTTTCACCTGAGAGAGATGTGAAGCTTATTGCATAAAGGCAGATTTTTTTCCATCTTCCTTTCATTTACCTCTCCATGAATTTGCAATGAGCTGCTCTGCTCATGACTTATTTATGTTGAACCACACATTTAAGCTCTGGGGTTTCTTTCTTAAAACTTGACGTCATTTTACACCATTATTCCTACTGGAAATGCTCAAATGGTTAGCCAGCAAAAGGAAAATGTTGTGGGCTGCCATCAGCTGGCACCCTCCCTTCTCCCACTGACACACTATAAAGAGACTGCACAGTTTGGATTTCTTTTTATTCCTTAGCTCTCCAAGGAGGGAAGTTTCATCATTAGTGGGAAGCTTGTTGTACATTAAAGGGAAACTGCATCCTGCAAAGCTGTCCTCAAAATCTGAAACAGATTCATCCCAGCACCACTGCAAAGCCCTCAGCTGATCTCACAGTCAATTTGTCTTACTGCAGTGCCTTTGTGGGTAAGGCAAATGGTAGTGGAGATAGAGATACAGGTTCAAAAGCAACCTTTAGACCTCTTTTTATCTAAGAACTTGCAAAGTGGGGTCTTTGATCTCCTTTTCCTTCCATCACAGAGATATTTGCTCACAGAGGAGTAAGTCCCTTCAATAGAAGGAGCCAAATAAATACTGAAGAGGAGTGAAGATCGGGACATACATATGAATATAAAGAAAGGCTTCTGGGCACAAGTGCATGGCTTTGCATGGATGTGATCTCCTTGATCTGCATGCAAAGTCCAATTTCATCACTTTCCAGCCAAGCAGCATCCCATCATCCCTCCCACCAATCCACCCCTCTCAGTCAGCTCATTTTGAAGGAGTTTTTTGTGCTCCATGTATCACATTTGTCATAGGAATGTCATACAACAGGGCTACAAGTTGGCAGCATTCAGGAAAGAGAAACGACAAGGAAAAGGTGTTATTTTCCTGAAAAAATCAAGTGTTCTGTGGAGAGCATGGCAGGAATGAGTTCTGGAGATGCCTAAGGAAGGATGCAGGCTCACCTAGTCCATGCAGGGGTTTAGCATGGAGATGCTGTTTTAGCAGAAAGGTGGGATGGACAAGAGGAGAAACTCAGCCAGCCAGGTGGAATGAGACTTGGGGAATCTCAGTAGGAAACCAGATGTCTGTAGAAGTTCAGTGTTTTGATCAAAGTTGGAATCTTGGTAACTTCTCTGTCAGCTTTTTATTGCTGGTGTTTATTGAAGCTCATTTGGATGCTGAGCAGGGAAATGATCTGACCCAGTGTAGTCTCTACAATATCTATCCTTACACGAGTGCTGTTTATCTCAACATCTTGTATTGCCAGAGGAGAGAAGCAGATGTTTCCAGGACCTGACTCATCTCATCCCAATTTAGCTAAAACAGGACAAGACAGTTCATGACCTAAACACACCTCTCTCCATGAAGAGCACAGGGAGCCCAGGCACAGCTGGGTCAGGTGTCTCGGCTGGGGACATCCCTTTCCAGATTTGTGCTACAGAATTGTCTTGTCTTTGTTCAATGGAATTTGTGGAGAAAATCAGGTTCCAGCATCGTGGCTGCTGCCCTAGGCCAGGCTGGCTGGTTGAAATGTGTGCAGGGTGTACTTCAAATAATCACCTTTGTATTTACACATGGCTCTGGGAATAGCTTTATCTTCCCCTTTGAATGTCTGTCTCTATAAGAAGCTGCATCTTTGCTGACAAAGAGAAGATTTAGTGGGTGTTTAGTGTAACTGATTATCTGCTGATTCAATCAATTATGTGAACCTGGAGCCAAAGAGAACATTATGTGGCTTTGTGCTGATGTTACAGCTGCTCTTGCTCGACCCTGTGACATGTTTGCTGTCTGGTGTAAATATTTGCATTTGTCAGGGAAACCTGGACTGTCCCCTACTGCCAAATTGCTCGGCTACAGAGACTGAGATTTCCCTTGCTGGTTTGCATAAGGGCAAGCACAGCCTGTTCAGAGTTCTGGTGGAATAAATTATTGGACAGAAAAAAAGGAAATCTTTGAAAAAGGAAATGCTGGGTCAGGCAGCAACACAGCTGAAAAGCTTTCCTAGGTGGAGCCCATTCAAAGCCTGCTCCTGCTTTTAGTGGCCTTTCTATGCTGTCCTTACACAGTTACCTTTTGGACTGGGGTTGTTTTCCCAGTTGCATGGATGTAAGAGCAAAGCAAATGAGGCTGACAGTGATCCTGTGTGGAGCAAATTGCAGAGGCAGATGTGGATGAGGAAAATGACAAGCAATTCTGCAGTGGGAAGACCTTGAAAAGCAAAATTCCTTCTCTGCAGCAGATACTTCTCTCCATGCAGAGCAGCAGAGCCACACAGGGGATCCAACCAGCTGTTGCAGTTCCAGTGACCTTGTGCAAGTGATGCCTGGCACTGAAGCTTTGGCACAGCAGCTCTTGGTGCATTCCAGCTGCCTGGAGAGCAGGGGAGAAGTGTTCCTGTGCACACTGCTGTGTGTGCTTCCTTCAGATCACTGCCACCACCAAACTAGAGCACGACTGAAGTGCTTCCTGATGGATGCTTGTTAAGGTCTCAAAGCTGGGTTTGGAAGGACCACATCTTGGCTGCTCTTTCCAGCTTAACCTGAGTGGGGGTAGTTCAAGATGAGCCTGATCTCATCCCCCTGCCTGACCTCATCCTCCCTGCTGCATGAAGAGCAAGGGAAATATCCCAGGAGTCACCATTCCATCCCAAATGTTCTTTCCAGCACTTCTGGGGCTCTCTGATGCTCAGGTGGTGTCTCCACAGCCCTTGCTCCTGACAGCAGAGGGGAGATGGCAGTGGCACAGGCCATGGCAGGAGGTCAAGAGCAGCCTTCACATCACCCAGCCACGGGAAAGCTCCTCAGGCCCACAGTCACACTGGAGGACAGGCCTTAGGAAGCAAAGTCTCTGCTTCCTAACCAGCAACAGCCTCCACGGATGGCTTTTCCAAAGCTCTGGTTCCCTGGCAGAACTCCCAGCAGTCCATCAGAGTTGTCTGGAAGGAGAGGCTGTGCCTGACGAAGATGTGCTGTGTGGACCTGGGGCTGAGCAGGCAGTGCTGGGTGAAGTGGGACTTATGCTGTGGGTGACAGGAGACATCTGGCAATTTTGGCAGCTTATTGCTGGAAAATGGCTTATCTGTTTGTCTCTTGGTTCCTCCCTTCTGTCTGTCTGTCTGTCTGCCCTTGTAGTGTCTCAGGCTGTAAATCCTTTAAATGAGGAAACACTTAAAAAAAAAAATCATCTTTCTAGTGTCATAGCAGCGTGGCAGCTGTTCCGTGCCAGCTGCTCCTAAATACACAGCAAAATAATTGAAACACGAGGTCACTCTGATATAAATGGGGGGCAAAATCAGCATCTATCTTAGCTCTGTGTCTTTATCTGGTGTCACTTCACAATTACCCTGAGGACACTGAGAGAAAAAGGCAAAACCACGCCACAACTGTTATAATAAAGCTGTTTTACTGTAAGGACATCATGCATTAGTTGTTGTAGACTGGGAGGAAGGGGTCATTCTGTGTTTAGAGTTGACTTTTGAATGCTCACAAGCTGACAGGCATAGGTAAATGCTGAAGAAAGTCACATGGCAGCACAGCCTGGAAGCAGACTTTAAGGGGATGTGAGAAAGCACCAAAAAAACCCTTAGCACATTGGTTTTGAATTTCTAAGAACCAGGAGATACAAAATAGGAAAGCAGACATCTTGGGCTACAATTCTTGGGAAGATCTTTTGAAGTAGTCCTTTGCCTTTTTTTCCCTTTTCTGGGGGGCCAAATTATTGCTGAAAAAGTTTTCCCTGGAGTAAACAAATTGTTCCAGGGGACTTAGAGCTCTTTGAGTGAAGTTAGGTGACATTCTGGGAAGCTTGGGGGTGAAAGCCTGGGATGTTTGCCTGGAGCCCTACAAATAGTTTAAAATTGTGCATTGAAATCTGGAATCTGAGATCTGGAATCCAGGTGGTCCTGATGTAACATGATGGAAAGTAAATGGGAAAGTTTTTAGATATAACTCCCTTTTAACCAATGAACCCACACTGGTATATCAGTTAGATGGAATTGTGTTAAATATCTGAGTGCATAAATAAACTCAGGTCTACCTGTAGGTCTTTCTACAAAGCTGCCAGTTCTAGTTTAGCTGTGTAGCCACTGACCATCTCTGAGGTCTTATTTTTTGTGTCTCCAGGATGGTCTAACAGACCTGTCATGTGTCTGAGAAGGGTTTTGCTGGGGTGTCAAAAGGGATCACTGACCCAGTTGCTTCTCTCAAGCAGCTGTGCTTTCTGCAGCCAGTTTGGTTGGATGGGAGCAGGAAGGAAATCTGAAACTGCCACTGAGGAACAAAAAGCCACCAAGGGAAGCTGTCCTGGCTAAATGAGTGAAAACCACAGGCAAGAGCCCTGAAGAGCAATTAAAGTCCAGCTGCAGATGTTCAGCACTCAGTTTCTTAATTGCAGAAGTAATGACAGAGAATCACTTAAGGAAACATAATCTCCCTTTATGATCTCTTGTCCAGTTTTTCAGGGAAAACATTGTTTGTCAATATAATCCACTTGCTGGGGTCTGCTGGCTTTTAACAGAGGTGAATCTGGAAAAACCCGAGTGAAATGTGTCCCTGTGACCTCAGCTGCAGCACCTGCCCCTGCAAAATGCGGCAGGAATGCCAAGAGAAAGCTGAGAGAGAGGGGATGGAGTGGGGGGTACCTCTCACAGGAGATGGGTGATACACCTTTATGATGATAGGGATACAAGGATCAGGGCAAGGCCACAGCTCCAGGTTTCCAGTCCCCTGGTTCAAGGTGCAGTCCCATGTTCCCCCACTGTCAGGGTGGTGCTGAGGGGGAACTTTGTGCTGCCTCCTGGGGCTGTTTTGCTGTTTATCTGGCAGTGGGAAGGTTGCTGAGTACAGACACTTCCCTCTGGCTCACATTTCTGATCTTGCTTGTTTCCAGTGCACCTTCCGCTCTGATTGCATCCCTTCATTTGCATTTTGAGGGTTTTCACAGAATAATCTGATATTTAAATATTTTTACAACTTCCATATCAGGGCACTGCAGCCTGTGCAGAAAAACCTCTATCACAGTGAGGAAATTACAGTGAGTTACAAGCTGTCCAAGGCGGAGGGAGGATGTGGCATTTATTTGCCTGTAACACACTATCTGACTAATTACCTCATATCCTAGGACATCCTTAATCTTTTACAAGAGAAGCACAAAGAAATGAAGGTACAAAGCATGCTCCTATAGTTTGGTTGCCTGCTAATAAACACCTAATTTTCTCTGAGTTGATTTATGCAGCTGTGAATATTTTGTATGAAGTGTCTATTCAAGTTTCCATTTAATTTAAGACAGGATAAATGCAGCTTTGTTTGCAAAGTTAGGAGAATGGCATGCAGAGCTTGATAATGGGGGCTGTAATAACTGCACAAAAACATGGGGAAAATCCTGTCTCCAGTAGAAAGATTTCTAGGTCGTAGGAAATGAGTTCAGCATAACCCATACACGTTAACTCTTCCTATTTCCCCTCTAACCACTGGGCATTGAGTTACCCAGTCCTTCAAAATAATATTATTTAAAGGCCACAGATGATGGAGAAGCCTCTGCACCCTTTTGCAGATTGTTCCAATAATGAATTATTCTTGTTTAAAATACACATCTGAATTCATATTGCCAACCTCAGCTTTCAGCCAGTGGATATTGTTACAGCATTTTCTGCTCAATCAAAAAAGCTCTTGAGTAAAATTATGTTGAGTGAATTGTTCAAGATGATCAAAGAGATAAATCATGTTCTGCTGATGATTAAAAGCCTACAAAGAAAGGCAAATAGCGAGTAGTATGTTTGAAGTTCAGTTTGGTCAGAGGCTTCTGAAAACTGAGCTGCTTCATGCAGGGCTGTGTCCTCCCAGCAGCTCCTCCTGGATCTATGTTCATCACATTACCTGCTCTGAACCTCAGCAACAGACTCCTCTAAAGAGCCTGCATTCTAGATTAAGTAAATTCAGCATTAATTTGAGCCCTGCCCTTTGCAGCTCTTCATTCAGCGGAGGTTTCTTGTCACCCAGGGTTGGAAGATCAGCTTTTAGTTCTGTTGGCAAAGGGCCCAAAAAAAACCCCAAATCAGTCAAAGTTATTTGACAGTGATTACAGCGGTCTTGGAGAGATGCTGCAGTTCCCTCCTCCTGGTAAAGGAGATTGCCCTGGGCCCCCTGTCCCTGGAGCAGTGATGGCAAACACTGACCCTGCAAAGGGAACCCTTCTTTCCATCATGAGCCTGCAGAGTCCCAGTCCCAGGATTAGCCAAGGTGGATGTAAAAATGTCCCATCACAGACCATTCTTTGGTTGATTGTATCTTGTAAGGTTAGCAGTCAGAATGAAACTGCTTTTTATAGCTGCAGTTAATCACATTTATTACTGTAGTAGCTGGAGCCCAACGTGACCTCCCAACCCATCAGGGTTCTGCTGTGTATATGATGTATCTGGGGGAGACACACTCACACTCGTTAGAGGTCATCTGTGTTTCAGCACAGAATATGCAGCCTGAGCCCAGCAGCTCTGAGTGCACTGAGAGGAGTTGCCTGCACCCCTCAGGCTCTCAGGCAGCAGTGAGGCAACCTGCTGAAGGGGCCAGCACCACAAGATGCTCCAGCACAAGGAGCAGCTGTTGGCATGGAGACCACAATGTGACAGAGAAAGGTTCTGTTTGTTTACTTGGGTATGAGGACTTCCAGTCTGGTGAATGGAACCCAAAGCAGCTGCCACTGTCTTCAGCCTGCAGGTTTAGCTTTGCAAATGGATTGACTTAAAATATTGTTGCTGTGGCTGTGTCACTAAAGGACATCTGTATTTGCTTGCTCTTGTATCTCTTTACCTGTTGAGCTTGAATGTTTTATCTTTTTAGGCCACCTGCTTGTCTTCCCTGTGTCTAAGAACTAAAATCAGTTTTTTTTTTTTCCATTTCCCATAAAACCAGGTGTTGCTGGTTGGATGTTTTGGTCACTCTGCTGTAGAAGGTGATCAGGTTCCTAGTTTGTCTGGCTTGATGCTAATTGGTTTGTACTAATAATAATGAAGCTGTGGGATCTCATGGGAGCCGTAATTCCCATGGGAGATCTGGTATGTATTTATGCAACTGACCTTGCTGATACCATCTTTCATCTGTACCTAGTTTCAAGTTTTCCAAGGTAATTCCTTGAGAGTAAATTTAACCTGTTTGGAATTCAAATCAGACTGTCTCTTTTGTGCTTCCAGGAATCCTACACTGTTTAATTGATGCTCTTGGAATTGAAATCCATATCTAACAATTAATAGTCTTTGTCTAGTTTTCAACTCCTTTTTGGGGTGCTAGCATGCCCTCAGTACATCACTACTGATCATTCTTGGTGTGAAAACCAGAGACACCCTAAGGTGTCTGCACACAGACCATGTGGTCATAACCTGGGTCAAGGCTGAGCAGAGGCTGAGCTGCCAGGGAATCTGCTCTGTAGTGTCTGTTAAGCAGATATCCTGGAGAGGTCTGGTGGACCTCACCTTACAAACTGCTTCTTCAGGTGCTGTTCCAAGTGGAGAAAAAAAATATTGTTTTTTATGTTTTAGTGTGCTATGACAGTGCTAAATGTCATCTTCATGTTCCCTTAGTTCTTGTAACTGCCATGGGAACTGATCAGACTGTCATGTTCTGCTCTGTGGGATAAGGGTCCTGCTCAGCACCTCAGTAGTGAGCACCACAGGGGATGAGGGGAGCTGGGTTTCTAGATCAGCCTCCTCTGGTGTTTTGTACAAATCCTAGTATTTCTCCAGTTGCAGTGTTGAGGAGACTTCCAGTGCCTTGTGCTTCCAAGAAATCCAACCTGCCCCATCACTGTGCTGTTGAGGACCTAAGGTGGGATCCTGTGGAACAGAGCATGTTACTGTGACTTTGTCTCACTGGGCCAAGGAGCTCTGGGGTTCTGTGTTCTATCCACAGCTCCTGAACCCTGCTTGTGACTCCACTGCTATTAACTGTCCTGCATGCCAGGCATGCTGCACTGCCTCATGGTAGCAAGGCCTCCACACCATGCCCATGTGCACTGAGTCTGCCCTGCTGCTGACCCATCCTCACCCATCAGCAATCACAGCATTAAATACAGCTCCTTGCAACAAATCCTGGGAGATTCCTGAGAGAGATTTGGCTGTTGCCTCAAGAAACCCTCTTGTTCTTTGGCTTTTAATACAGTAATTAGAAACAAAAATGAATGAATGCTATTAAGTGGCTCAGTCATGCACTTGAAAGTCAGGCAGTGCTTCAAGCTTCCTCAGACAGCAGCCACTACCCTGTGCAGCTCTGTCCTGCTGTCACCCTGCCCTGCTGCTCCCATGCCTCCACCTGCCTCTCCCTCCCTGACTTTCAGCCATGCCCCCCAGACTGGCATTCCCCCTAATCCTCCCCCAACATTTCCCATGTCACATCTGAGGTTTCTTCTCTTTCTTCGGTCTTTTTGGTACATTCTTTACCTCTGTATGAATTACACTGTGTTTGTTTTCACATCCTTTTTATCCTCTTCTGGGACATGCACTTGTTCCAGCAGTGTCCTGATGATTTAGAACCAGTTACATTTTCCTCCTTGTATATGGATTTGGCATCATAAAGGATGATTGCTTTAGGACCCTTTTAAACTGAAAAAAAAATCCTATGTGATCTTGCATTTAAAATGACCATACAAAGCTCTAGGACTTGCACAGCACCACATCTGAACACAGTTCTGATTTGCAGATAGGAAGAGGTGCTTTAGTGAGTCTTTGAACGTAGATGTGGAGCAATTAGAGCCAGCACATTTGTAAAATAAAACTCCCCTTAAAATAATTAGTCTCTAGTCCCGCTGGCATTTTTTTTCACATCAATAATCCAAGTGAATGTGGAGAACACTCACTTCTCAATAATCAGATCTGTCTTCAGCGTGCAAGTAGCAGAACAGCCAGCCTGAGCAGGAGACAGGTATGTTGGGAGCTGTGTGATGCACTCCAGGCTGCAGTGTGAGGGAAGATCAAAAGCCTGGCTGCTGAGCATTTCTCAGTGTTAGCAGACCATGTCTCTGTTAGACTGCACTGTGCTCTCGGGGCTGTCAGGTTATTTCCCTGTGAACCTGCATTGATTTTCTTGCAGATTGCATTAGTTCCAGTCACAAAAGAAATTGTATCTGTTCTATACCTAATGCAAAGCTACGGCTGCTGTGTTCCCAAAGGCTGCTGCTTCATGGCACGTGCAAGAAGTCAGATACATCTGGGAGCATGTGTGGCCTTGTGGGAAGAACTTCCACAGTAAAGATACCAAAGAGGTGGCACCAGTTAGCACGGAGAGTGTTGGTAAATCCATGGTGCAATACAGGAATTATTCTCTTCTCAAACTTAGTTGTATCTAGAAACTTCAGAAAACACCACCCTTAAAGTGTAATTCAATAGATGATTTTTTATATTCTGGTTAAAAGTTTTGCTTTTCCCTTGAAGGTAAAAGGGGAGAGATTTGTCTAAATGTGAATACCTTAATGTTGAAAGGGCCCATCATCTCCCTTTATACCCAACTTATCCCAGGGGTGAGTTGCTGAATCCCATCCTTCCATCAGTGCTGTAAGGGGTTGAGTGGCTGGCTCAGAATTAGGTTGTACCATCTTTGTTATAGGGCTATAAAGCTAGCTGAGAAAATTCCTCTCCTAGCAGTCTCTGTAAGCTGTGAAGAGGGGATTTTGGCCTCGTTGCAGCAGCTGAAAGGTCTGATCAGGACAGAAGACCCAGGGCTGCAAAAGGATATTGAATCAGCTGAGGTTGAACGGGCTCTGCTAATTCCAAGCAGAGCAGAATAATTCCTTGGCCAGCAAATATAAGCTTGACTGGCTCTCATGCGAGGGAGTAACAAGACATTCATGATTCTACTCTAGGATAAACAAGGAAATTCAAATCTTAAGTCTGACATAAGATCCATAAATCAAAAGGCAATGCCAAAGTATTATGGCAAATATTTCATCTTCTGTACCAATCTGACAGCTGTGAAACTGTTTATGGTGAAGAGAGTGTCACCTGTAACTTTGATATGTCTTGCTCTTTTTGGTTTAAATCTCAAGATTGCTCAATGTGGGACTTGGCTTAAACTCACAACATTTGGAAGTTTAAAAATGGGGAAAAAAATTATTTTCAGAAGATAAATACAATACAAGGAAAATGGCCCACCACATAATGAAGTAATTTAAATGCAAATGAAGGAAAAGGTATCTGAAGATTGATAGTTTTTTTTTAAAAAAAGAGAAGTTTGCCATTCATCAAAATATTGTGATGTGATTTCAGAGCAAACCTTTCTGATGCCACATTTCAGACCAGAGGGGGTTTTATGTGTGTTACTTTTGGGTTTGTTTTAAGGCTAAGATTTCAACAGCCTCAGAACAGGGGTATTAGAGTGAGTTGGCTGGCAGCCTTAAGGACAGCAGTGGGAATAGCAGGTCAGTAATTGATTTGGGATGAAATATTCATATAATCCCCAGGGAAGAAGCAGCCCAGTAGCCTTCTCAGCCCGTATCACAGATGTCATCATTAAAGCTGGCGTGGCTCAGTACACACTCTAGTTTGATTGGCACAGAACCCCCAGCACTTTTTCAGTTGGATTTTGCCAGATTTTTTTATTCTTATAATCAAGAAGTCCTTTCAGTTATTGTGGTGTGAGCTGCAGAGGCCTGGCTCTGGGCTGGCTCTGTTCCCACTGAAGGAAAAAAAAAAGCACCCTGTAAAACCAGCCGAATTCTAGCAACTCCCTTTGTGGGGGACACTCAGCAATTAGGAGATGGCAATAGGCTGGAGCTGGAATAAAAAATGAACACAGCATTAAGATCCTGGTTGAACTTCCCAGGCACAGACATCGTACCACGGCTCTGGAAATGCACCGGGGACCTGTCTGCAGGGGGCACCAGGAAAGGGCTTTCTTGGTACCACATGACACAGGTTCCCTACCCAGTTTAAAGACAGTCTGATGGGGAGAGGAGAGGGCCCTTGTGGTCTTGAAAAGCAGCTAATGTCTCTCCAGAGTGGAGTAGGGATACCCATCACACAGTGTGGGGGAGTCAGGGTACCCATCACATCCAGAGTGGCCACTGGGATCCTGCTGACCTGATCATTTGTAGTAACTGCTGAGCCCTCCGTGAGTGGCTCTGGGCAGCGTGGGTTTGTGGGAGGCAGGGAAGGCTCTGCTCTCTGAGGTGCAGCTGGAGCCTCCATCCTAAGCTGGTGGAAGCCAGGTTGCCACTGAATTCGCCCAAAGATGCTGGATGCTGGTGTTGCCCCTAACAACCGTTGCTAAGAGACTTCTGCTGGCACACAGAAGGGCTGAACAGCTGCATGGATGGCTATTTATCACAGTGCAGGAACAGTCTTGTTAAGGGAAGGAGTGACACAGGAACGTGGTGTGTGCACCACAGCAATGCACCGTGCCTCGCTGGGGGAGCCTCTCCAGCAGGGATTTGCTGCCTTATAAACAGTCCTCTCAGCCCCTGCCCCTCTGCTGCTTCTCTGCTTTCTCCTTACAACTTCGGGGAGAGTCTATGAATTCTAAAGCAGTGACTAACTGCTTAACAAATGGCTTTTTATAGAAGAGCCTGGCAGGGGCAGGGGTGGAAGCCACGGGCAGTGTGGTTGAGCAGCATTATCAGATACCCGTGAGTGATGTAGCCTGCTGGCCCCGTTCTGCTGCCAATAGCTGCAGCTCCCTCAGCATCATCTTCTGATCTGGAGGATCCAACCTCTGGCAGCCTGAATCTTAACTGGCCACGGAATGAATGGCTTCTTTTCATCCTTAGATCACTTTATTAGTAAATTACTGTAGCTTTTCTGATAGAATTCACTTCCTGGGGTGAAAAGGGTTTATGCCAATACTTGTTTTGTGTTTAATGGATTCATTATGCTTTTCATCATAAAATTCATCAATGTTAATTGAACGGATTAGCTAAATGTAATTAGAAGAGGGATATGTAAGGGGGAGGGAGCGTGTCTCTGTCTCTACTTTCTCCTGCAGCTCTTTGCTTTAACTGTTACACAAATGCTAATTCCCCTTTTCTGTTACCCTTTCCAATTTGACTAATCAATATAATCTCTGCAGTCATGTCAAGGCTCGTGTGGTGTATTAGATTGCAGGTTAATTCAAGAACCAAAAGAAACATTAATGACCTTTTAGGGACAGTGATTTTTTCATGATGGTGAGATTTTTTTTTCCCCACCAAATGTTCTATTTTGTAGCAGTTTCTTGGCTATAAAATTATTGCCATTTTTAAGAAATGACCATGCAGCTCAGTTATTCCCCTCTTACTTGTGCAGTGGTTGTTAGCACTTGGTAATCACTTCCAGCCTTTGGTGGGGGTGTTCAGGGACAGGGTGCTGAACAGTTACTGAGTGGTCTGATTTTAGCCAGCTATAAGTAAATTAAACAGTGATTAGGTTTCTGTAGCCACTTTTCCTGCAGATGAGATAATGGAAGCTGCAGTAGCTGCCTCAGGGAGAAATGTCATACCTGTCTCACCATTTTCTTCATGTCAAGGATGCATTTATGTCACATCTTTATAGGTCAATAAACAGCTACAAGGGAATTTCAGCTGTGGGATGTTAAAGTAATGGAGCTTCCATTCTCACAGAACATTAATGCTTCTAAATAGGCTAAACCCGGTTGTTTCAAATCTCAATTACATTTTCTTGAAGATAGGAAGGTAGATATCAGATCAATTCCTGCAAGGCAGAGAACACAGAAGAGAAGACCCCTGGGCTACGTTCAGTAATGGAATTAAGTGCTTAAAATGTGTCTCGACTGCCAAAGGAGTGAGACCTTGCAGTAGGAGTGTTAAGATGCCTCCAAACATAAACTCTCTAACTGTGCAGGGGTTTCATGGTCAGGCTGCCCCATCCCTGGAGGGGTTTCAAAGCCACAGAGATGTGCTGAGGGACGTGGTTTAGGGGTGACCTGGCAGTGCTGGCTTAATGGTTTGACACAATTATCTCAATGGTCTTTCCAAGCAGAGTGATTGTGTGTGGGCTGAGCTTTGAAGGCAGCCCTGTGTTGGGCCAGCCTGTGTCACAGGAGGACACAGCAGCCAGGGGAGGCTGAGCCAGCATCCCTGTCCTCAGGAGACCCAGCATCCTTGCGTTGGGTCAGGGTGCCTGGGGCACGAGGCCAATTTAAGGGAATGTCAAATCCCTTTTGTCTGTCGAGTTGTCTGGGAGCTGGCAGTGTCACAGCAGTGGCCACAGGCAGTGGCAGAGCTGCCAGTGCTGGGGGAGGCTCTGCACTGTGTCTACTCTGCAGGTCTCTCCACGCTGGTGGGTGAGAGTGGGATCTGAAGAGGAGACCAGGACCAGC
The DNA here is from genome assembly GCA_013401355.1 of Ceyx cyanopectus. Classification (NCBI taxonomy): domain Eukaryota; kingdom Metazoa; phylum Chordata; class Aves; order Coraciiformes; family Alcedinidae; genus Ceyx; species Ceyx cyanopectus. The sequence goes on from VYZU01071971.1 coordinate 96,046, forward strand.
CTGAATTCTTCTGATGCACACAAAATACTTCTTGAATAAGGAGTCTGTAGCTGTTGCAGCAGAGAGGTGATGTTCTGACTCTGGTGGCTTCGGCTTGGCAACTGTCTCCTCCTGTCCCTTCGTGTGGACATGAAAGGGTGGCTGGGGAATGCAGAGTGGAGTTTTTCTACAAGGAAGTATTAACGTGCACCTGTATTTGATTTCAGCTACTCATAACCACCTGCATTGTCCACCTTTACAATGGGCATTCATGCTCTTTTCTATAGAAACAGTGAGAGATGTTTTGTGTAAGAACAGCTCCACTGTGGGCAAGCAGGAGCATTTCTATTGTAAGAGCCCAGCAATAATATCATGGAAAAAGAGATCTGCTGCTATAATTTTTGTGTGATTCTGTGAGTCTTTCTTCTAACATCCAGCCAGTTCTGGTGAGAAACTGCAGCCAGCTGTGCTGCTTGACCTCTGAAAACATCACAGGGAGTGTTTGGGGGAGCTGGAGCAGACACCCATCCTCTGAAAGCGAGGGGCTTAGCTCAGACTCACCTTTGCAAGTGAGAGCAGGAGGTGGGTGAGGCTCAGAGGAGGAGGTAGGAAGGGAATGCATGTGCTTGGGTGTGCTGGGAGCCCAGAGATGAGCTCTGCAGCCCTGATTCCTGCGTGTGCAGCACCTTGGAAAGTGCCAGGTTCATCCCACATCTTCCTGTGCTCCTCCCTGCCTGAATATGAGGGATGAAGCTGCTCCAGTGAGGAGAGTGTGACACTGATTTGGGGGATAAGGCTGGAGAAGGGGTAAACATTGTCCTGAGTCACTTATCTCCCCATAACCGTGGGCTCCATCCTGAAAGGGAGCTGCCTGTTTCTCACCAAGGGATAAACCCTAAAACCTGCCAGGAGCCAGTGTTGTCATCCCACAACCTCCCTTGTTCCCCGTGGGCACTGTGGGGGTCTGCATGCTGACATCTGCCTGTGAAGCCCCATGTGCCCTCACTGTATGTCCCAGGCTGGCAGTGCCCCCTCCAGCCCTGCTCCTGGTGGGTGTGCAGGGGAGATGGCTGTAACCCTCCAGAGGAGGAGTGCATGGAGGCAGCTGTGCCACCTGCTTTCCCAGTCTGAGCCACAAGCTCCTCCAGTCCTCCCTTCACTGCTCCAGCAGCACTGACCTGTGCCCTGCACCTGCAGAGCTGCCCCCAGGGCAGCCAAGGCCTGGTTTGTAGAGCCCAGCCTGGCTGCTGTGGCTGCAGTGTGGGCAGTGCAGGATGGGTACAGCCTGCCCAGGGGACACCAGGGAGGCAGCTGGGACTATGAAGCATGGAGATAGATCTTCCCTTGAGCTTTGGCTGGCACCTCATCTGCACTGCTCTTGGGGTGATGTTGCTCACCTCTGAAATTGGGGATGAAAACACAGAGGTTTTGCTGGGTGTCTCCTTGCATCTTGTGTGGCAGAGGGTACACGTGGGGACACTGGGGTGACTCAGAAGGTGGGTTGTGGCCAGCACTGCAGATGGGAGCTTCACTCCCAAGCACTTGTTTCATCAGGCTTATTACCAGAACAGGTTCTTTACCTTTAAAATGCATGGTGAGGTTCTCTGTTGAAAAGAGATGTGCAAGAGGTCGTTATTTATCTCCGGAATCTCTCGATGGGAACTTTTAATTTAACATTTCATTGCTGATTTTCAGTAATAGTCTTTTTGGAGCCTGTCTAGCAAGATGTATGCCCATGTTCACTGGAGCAGATAGAAGGCAGAAATTGATGTCTTTTACAGCTTGATCTATACATGGTTTGCTACTTGGGAAGGTAAAATATTCCATGCTTAATGAGAATTGTATCAATGCTTATTTGGTGCTTATTGACATTACATTTAGACTGGTATTTGACTGCCCTGTTGCGTTTGACCAAGCTTAACTTTTTTTTCTAGGTCACAACAATCTCTTGCCCTGATGAGAGGCAAAGGGGGAAGTTCCTCTTTTAAACACTAAATAATTCTAAATCAATTTTTGTTTGAGATCTGCACACTGATGCTTACAAGCCTTGATATCTGCCTGGTCCACCGGGGAGTTACTTTGACTTTGAAGTGCAGAATTGTGTTCATATTTAATAATGAGTTCTTTTTAAAGTGAGGCTTAATGGAGGTTTGTTGGTAATTATTCTGCCTCATTGATAAAGATCCCAAACACACAAGAGTTTAAAATTATTTCACAGATGATTTATATGCACAAAGCATAATTAGGATCGTGTAATTTCCTTGCTAGTTTGGTGTTCATTTGCATAGAGAAAAACCTCACTTAGAAAAACTTTTGTACTTTGTTGTTTGACTGACACTGAAAAATCAAATGTGAATTGGAAGCAGAAGCAGCATGTCCAGAGTGCTGCACACTGGCTGAGCACCACTGAAATGCAGCTTTGAAGACAGGAATATAAATTGCCTCACGGGTGCCTTTAATGTGCTCCCTGCTATAGATTATCAGAGACCTTCAGAGATGTCTGTTTCCTCAGCAGCCCTGTGAGCAGGAAGGTGCCATTAGCACCATCTCACAGATGAGGAGCTGCACTACAAGAGAGTTTAAGGTCAAAAATGTCCACTCAATTCAGATACATTATTGGAAACACTTAGGACTTGATTTTTCAAGGCATTATACAACACAATACATACTCGAAGCACTACTAGGGTGGACTTCAGGACTCAGGAATATGCTGGATCAAATTCCATTATTTCCTCTTGATTGCAGCCTGGAGAAAGGGGACAGCTGAAGCTGTGGGAGAGCTGCAGGTTGAGCGAGGTGCCTGGTGCCATGGGGGAGGCCAGTGGCAGAGGAAGACACAGGCTTCAGGTCTCCTGGGGGTGTTCAACACTTATTTTGACTTCATTTGGAGCACTTTGTGACTGTGAGGTGTGTGGTGATCAGGAATGTAATGATTAGCTGAAATAGTTGGTTTTGTAGGAAAAGGAGGGTGTGAACAGATTTCCACATTTGGGAGGTAAAAATATGAAAATGATAGAAATTGTAGTTGGTGACATTTTCTAATGAAAAGTTTATCTTCCACTCTGAACTGATTTCTTGCTTGGAAATTTTTCTTCATTTCTAGCAAAGTTAAAAACAAAGCTTGTGCTGAAGCAGTGATTGCTGCAGCTGGGGAAGGAAGGAGTGTTTCCTTACCACTCAGCAGCACTTTTCAGGAACTTTTCTCAGCATCCTGGCTTAAGATGGAAAAAAAAAAATCCACATTTTGAACTGATGTGATATAGGAGCCCTTGCTCAGCTCTTGATTTCTGCTTGCACTTGTCTTAAGCCTAAGCCACATTTTTCTTCCCATGCTTAAGCTGCCATGCTCTTTGCACACTCCAGGCTCAGTAGATCTACAGGCATCACTCTCCTGAATTCCTCAGCCATGATCCATCCCCAGCAGCAGACCATCCTGCATCTTACATGACCCACCAGCCCTTCAAGGAGGATCAAACCAAAATATGTGATCTTGTAATGAAAGGCTGTTCATAGTGTCTAAGTGCCAGGTGGGGCTGAGCCTGCCTAATTTAAGCTCCCAATTTGTATCTATAATTGAAGTGCCCAGCAAGCCAGCCCTGGGAGGGAGGGCTGGGAATCTCTGCCTGGTCACAGACATCAGTGCCTTTGGATGTCTCCAGAGGGAGATGCAGGCTGCTGCCTGCCATGGGCTGGCCACAGAGCTGCTAAGTCTCCTTTCCCTCTGTTTAACGTGTGACTTTCCTCTGGCTCTTTGGGGTCCCTGGCCAGGACCTGGTCTGGATGTGGGTACAATGCTCCTGGAGATGCAGGTGCCCGGAGCTGGGCTCAGGCTGCCAGTGATGCTCTGCTGGAAGGCCCTGCTCAGCCCCACACAGGCACATCTCCAGTTCCCCAGTTCCTGGGCACACATGCTGCAGCTCCTCAGCTGGGCAGAGAACATCCAGGCAGTTTACTTAAGACATCATTAAAAGCCACAAGAAAGCAGGGCTTTGTGGTAAGAAAACTGACAGGATCTGAACTAAACCCTATATGGGAGGATCTGTGCATTTGTTGATATTCTTCCCCAGAGAAAGGAAAGGTCTGGATGCATCTCTGTCTGATTCCTGCCCTAAGGTGCATGGGTTAGACCATGTGCAGAGAGACCTCAGGAGTGACCCCTTCTCTGTTATTCCTAACTCGGTGACATTTGCCTCTTTCTTAGCAGTGGATTGAATTAATTTTTCAATCTCTCTCCACTGTGGGCCCCTTCTGGCTACAGAGGCTCAGCTGAACTGTTGTGGGTTTTGTTACACAGCCTGTTTGACACCTCAGGTCAGATCTGAACCATGGATGGAGTGAAATTGAATTTTCCCTCCTGAACGTCCCCTTTTCTTATTTTTCTGCAGGTCTTGATTGCATTCAGGCTGTGCTTTTACCAAGTGTCACAGAGAGTCTAACACTGTATGTACATTAGCTGTGCTTCCACTTGCAGACAGATGAACCATCACATGAGAAAGGGCTCATTTAAATTCTGTGCTCTAATGGAGTGCCAGAGCCATACACTCAAAATCACCAGTCATTTGCCTTCCCTGATGGTATCAGCTGAAATATTATATTAGCAGAAAGGTTGTGTTTTGTTGTGTTTGGGGCTTTTATTTTAGTGTTTTAATCTGCATGTTGGTATTTCATATTTGAAGGCTTACTCCTCAAGAACAAAGGTTGGGAATTTTTACTCCATGCCTCCCAGAGCTCAGGTTTTACAAAAGACAGGGTACAAAGCTGAAGGGCCCAGGTGGTGTGTTGAAAACACAGGGAATTCCATACTGCTGTGCATTTCACCAAAGAAAATGCCTGATCCAGGCTGTGTGTAGTCCATGCTCTGTCTGTGCTACTCTGCTCCATAGCAGCCTGTATGGAGCAATTGCATCTGTGCCAGGGATGGAGGAGGGGTCTCAGCTCTGTGTTAAACTTGAATCTATCCCTTATTTTCCCCCAAGCCCTTATTCACCAGCCCATCCTTCCACTAGTTTCCCAGTTATTGAAAGCAGCATTTTCCATCATGTTCATCAGTCAAGAGCACTTCAGTCTGTTGACATCCAGACCTGATTGTCTAATGTGGCCTCTGAAACCTTTGGAAACTCCTTGATAACTTCAACTGTTGTATAAAGCAAACCAAAAGGGGGCACCTGTGCAGCACTTCAGTGCTAAGTGGGGTAAAAAAAGAGCAGAGAAGATGCAGTCACAAAGGGTTTAGCACTTGCCAGCATTCCTATCAGGGGGCCTTGCCATGCTAAACTCACAAGCATCTCTCATGTGCCACTTGAGCTGGTACAGATTTGTCAGCTTACTTTATTGCACATCTGTTTTGGTTTGGAAGAGCTGGGATCTTCTCTGAGCACAGGGAAAATTGTCTTAAAAGCAGCCCCACAATATTCAGTGGTCCAGGCAGAGGTCAGAGCAAACTGCCCTTGCTGACACACTGCCAGTATCTCTGTAGTGACCTCATCAGTCTCTCACGACTGTCTGTCTTTAGAAGATGTGTCTGTTTCCTTAGGAAGGAAACCTGGAGGGTGTTTGATCTCGTGTGTCCCTGCATCTAGAGAGAAGCAGTGTCATGGAAGAGGGTCTGACCACTGTATCCCAAGGGGATTTTAACTCTGAAACTTAGTGACACTTGAAACTTGTGCTTTAGGAAAGAGCAATGCAGTCACTGTAGGGCTGTGGGTTCCAAGGGCTGCTGTTAGGGAACTACCAGGAGATGTCCCTGTTCAAAACTGCTAAAAAAAGTGTCTGCAGGGATTGGAGCAGAGATTGCGGAGCAGGTGCCTGCAGTGAGAGTGAGGGATCAGCAGCTGTGGCACCAAGTCCACGAGTTCTGTCGTGGTTGTAGGGAGAGTGATTTTCACTCAGCTTCTATTATTCATCGGGGAGCGTGTGTGCAAGTGTTGTAAATAAAACATGATTCTGTTCCCCTGCTTTTGCTTTTGCATACTTTAAAGCTGACTATCTTTCATCAGTTGCTTTGGCTTCCAGACTTTGGTGTTTTAACCAAACTAAACAAACATTCTCTAACTTGCTTAAATGTATATGCAGAAATGTTGAAAAAGTTAAATTTTCCCTAAATCCCATCTTTCCACAGGGTTCCAAGATACCATTATAATTTTGCTATTGTGTATTTCAAGCTGCCAAACTCCACAAATAAACCCTAAATGGATAGTGGATAGGAAATAAGTTTGGAGAGGGTTAGGTCTGTTTATTTCCCACCTTCTATTTGTTTAGGGTTGAGATTGGTGCAGTTATTTTCCTTGTCTTCCTTGCAAGAACAAGACACTTGTGTCTATAGAAATGTGCTGTGTATTCTCTGGGGCTTTCAGAAAAAAAACAGATGAAATGCTGTAAGATTTGCAGTACAAAGATGGGAGGTGGCAGTTCTCAAATGGTATGAGATGATTGTAGTTTAGTCTCCTCCTGCATCTCCTGCTCATCTCCCCCCCTCCCCCAGACTCCAGCATCATCTGTGGGGTTTTTTTTCTAGTGTTCCCCTGACGCTTTTACTCTCCACTTGACAAATGCAATCAAACTGTAGAGCAGAGCTGGTAAATTAAGGTACTTAAGACAAGAGCTGATTTCAGAAAACAGGCAGGATTTTGTGTGGTTGTCAGAACCTGCTGAAGTTCACACCTGACCTAGCAGCAGCAAGTGAGCTGTGGCTGTGGGAGAGGAAGCAAATTGTTGTTCTCATCTTTCTGTCCTTATGTGATTTGGATTTCCCCAAGAAACTGTCTGGAGTGACTTAATTACTGCCAATTACTGACTGAGGAGAGGTTCTGGATGGCAACTCCCACCTTCACACCCTCTCCCACAACACATGCATCATGGAGAAACAATTGCCCCAGTCAATTGCTGCTCCCGCTGCCTCCAGCCTGGTGGCTCTTGGGAATGATGGCTCTGAGGAGCGCCACAGTGCTGCCCTCCCTCAGCTGGCACCCCCGGGTCCCAGCACAGCTCTGCCCCTCAGCTCTGTGGGAAGATCTCAGGTTTTGTTTGGTTTCCTTGGAAGCGATGCTGAAGTTTTTGCCCACGTTCCCTGGGACACCACAGTCATGGGCCACACTGTGGACAAAAGCCTCAGCAAGTTTTGAGGAGCTCAGAGATGAAAAATCCCCACATGGGCAGTTTTGAGGGTGAGTCAGGTGGAGCAGCTGTGCTGAGGGGCTGCTCCTATGCTCAGGGTGGGACCTGCTGGGCTCATCAGGAGAGGTCCAGCACAGAGCCATCATCTCATTTCTTTAGCAGTCTTGTTCATGGAAAGTGGCTTGATGATTTGGACCAATGTTTTGTACACTGCTTCATGTTAAATGACCCCTGATAAATAATGAAAGCCTATTAACTCTGAAAGCAGTCAGGCTTAATTATCTCCAAACGCAGGGTTTTACCAGACTATAAAAACCTGTTATTTATTTTCAAAGTTTTGAAAACATCTGTAAGCTGAATATATTTTAATGTGGTGTTTGTATATTCACATGCCCATGTGTGTGGTGATTATTTGAGGAGAATGGACTTTACTAATTTCTTCTCTATCTCCTGTTTTTGGTTCTTGCTTTTTTGGCTCTGGTTGTATTTTCTGACTGCAGTTAAATGGTTGGTGTCAGTGAAATTCCTGCTCTTTCCCCACATTTCCAGGCTTTTGAAGGAAGATTTGATCTCACCCTCCCAAAACAAAATCCTCACCCACAACCTCCTTGAGATACCCTTTGATGTCTGCTTACTCAGCAGAAATAGAAAGGACTGTAGGTCTCAGCCCTCCCCCCTTTGCCAGCCTGGGCACTAATTCTCCTGTTGACAGAGTTTTGTAAGAGGGCAGAGTCAAACACCCAGTCTAATTGATCAGAACATAATGAACTGGATCTATTGACACACTCCTGCTTTTATTCCTTGTGAGCATCTATTTTGGGGTGGGATTTTTGTATTTTCTTTTTTTGGGAAGGAGGGTAAAATGTAACGTGCTTTTTGCTGGTGTCACCAAGGGTAAGGAGTGGAATTATGTTGCTTTTTTCAAAGCCAAGCCGTTGCCTTTTCCAGCTGCAGGATTTGCATACGGAAAATGGAAATGCTTATCTGATGGCTCACGCTGAGCACGGCGTTGCATGCACTCATTAATGATCCAAATCTTTCTAATTCAGGTGTTAAATTTTAATTAAGTCACTGTGCTGATTAATACCGAGGAGCACAAGGCAGGAACGACTGCAGCTTGCTCCCGAGGGACGGGCTGCCTGCAGAGCCAGGGGGGTCACAGCACCCTCATCAACCAGAGCTCAGCTGTCCTCAGCGCCCTCCAGAAGCCAGGGCTACCATCACCATGCCAGCCTCACACCGTTTGCCCTGTGCTCAGAGCCCTGCTCTCTGCTGGCCCAGGCTATGCTAAGTGGGCTGTGGAAGATCATTGATTTCTCTTTGTCCTTGCTGTCCTGCATGAGAAAACATTGCAGTTGTTCCTAAAGCTACCCGAGGTAAGGAAGAAATGGCTGCTGGTGCCTTATCCATCCTCTGTCCCTCTGATGGCAAACCCTGCCTGGCATTGCACAGCTCCTGTGTCACTGGCCTGTGCTCTGTCAGCCCCAAGAAGCAGGGCAGCAGCAGCACTGGAAGCTGCCACCTTGAGCAGCTGCTGTGGGTCAGTGGGGTCCATCAGACTCCCATCTCCTCCAGCTGCTGCCTGACTGCATTGAGTGAGCCAGTCCATCGTGGTTGTGATGATCTGACCCTTTGACTGGGAGAGAGCAGGTAGATGGATGTCATCCCACCAGCCCCAGTTTGCTTTGGCTCGTGAGACAGACACTTGGTCCCTGGCTGTGAACAAGCCCTTTGGAGACAGTGGGTGTCAAAGGTCGGTTCCTACCCTCTTCTCACACACTGGAGAGCTTGCCAGTCTGACAGTGCCTGCTGGAAGGCACTGCTCCTCATGCTCCTGGCAGGTTGGAATACATTTATTTTATATATAAACCATAATATTCTAAGGAGAAGGCTAGTCATGCCTCAGTCCAGACCCTGAATGGCATTGTGCTGCCCCAACAAAATCCTTTATGTTTGTTTGTTGTCCCTAAAATACCTTCAGCACTCTATTTGTTAAACAGCAGATAGAAAAAACCATTTATTTACAAAACCTAATGTAGACAACACAGGTGCAAAGCTGGTGAGAACAGGTGAAAAGAAATAAAAGATCATGACCCTGCACTCGGATTATCCATAAAGATTTCTCTTCTGCTTTATCATCCACTCTTGGTGCTCTTGTCATCTTGAGATTGCCCTCATTGAGTAGATCCCCAAACTGGTGTGCTCCTTCTGCTGGTATAGCCTCTGTATGATATTTGATTATATAGTCTGCATCCATCACAGGAGGTCATTCAGGTTGGACTCCCCTCCATCTCACTCAGGGCACAAGACATTCCTGTCCTTCCCTTCACCCATCCCCTGTTCCCACCCCCTGCTTTGGTTGTCCCTGCAGCACCAGGGCAGTGCAGCCCTGCCCATGAGGGCAGGAGGTGATTCTTCTGACCTAGTTTAGGACGTCTAAAAATTAGACATCTAATTCTGGGCTATTCACTCTGCTGTCTCCCTGTAGTTGATGAAAAGTAGTAGGTGCTTCCAGCAGGTGGTTCATCTCATCCTACAGTTGTCATCTAGGGTCAGAGGAGTGGCCCGTGGACACCTGTGGCTGGAAGAACAGCGTGGGGTGACTGCTGAAAATCAGGCATCTGAGAGAAATCCTTCCCTCAGTGACTCAAAGTCTAATTCACACCTCCAGGCTGGATTTGGGAAAGCTCTGTTGGATGTTTGACATCTTTCCAGAGTGGATTAGGGTTTTTTCTGAGCTAGATTATAATTGTTCCTTTTTTGTTTTAGGCTAGAAGAAAGGGAGGAAAAGGTTTGGGGACCCGCCCCTTGGTCCCACTGGAGTGGTGTGTCACAGAGGAGAGGATCTGGGGGGTCAGTCAGGGTTCTGTGAGAAAGGTAGGGCCCCCCCCACCACACAGATAAACTGGGAGGTCCCTGGTGCTGTGGGGGGCTCCTTTCTGCCCAGCACATCTGCAGGAGGCAGTTTGCTCAGGACTGCTCTGTGTGCTTCACATGGGGCAGAACATGACCTGGGCTCAGTGGTGTCCAGGGGAGCTAGGCAGCTGCAGGCAGGAACAGGGGGAGGCTGTGTTGCCCCTCCTGCTTTCTCCTCTCTGTCCAGCCAGCACTGCACAGCACCTAGGTAAATACATTTTTATAAGATGCAAGAGGTAACGTGGGTTTTGGGTGTTTTGTTTTGGGTGGAGGCTACAGGTTTGCACACACAAAGCAAAAAGAAAAGAGAAAGCCTGCCAGAGTTTAAAATGACAATGTCTTTTAATGTACTTCTTGTCCAGGTATTTATCTTTCATGTGATGAAAGCAGCCAGGAGAAACTGTTAAAGGTGCAGTTAGTGGCAATTGTCAAATTGTAAATCAAATGGGAAAAGCAGAGTGAGTCAATAAAAATAAATAAGAGGGATGGTCCCCTGGGTGGGATGGAAAAGGCAATGCTTTTGTTAGTCTGAAATAACCTATTTCTTCCCCAGTAATCTAGAGTATTTCATTACATGGAAAAACACAGGTGAAGTAGTAGTGAAGTGTCTTAACCTGAAATTGCTCATCATCCACCACAGTAACTGCACGAAGCCAGAGTGCTAGAAAACAAACAGCCAAGAGCTCTCCTGGCTGCAGGCCTGGGTGCTGCTGCCACCATCTCCTGACTGAAACGTGCCACACACAGGAGCATCTTTTCCCCACAAACCTGAGTCCAATAGGTCTTAACCCAGACATTCAAATGTCTTCATAGTGCTTCCCTTCTCCCTGGTCAGGTTCTTCCTGGCAACACCACTGGAGTTTTCTTATCTAACTAGAGCTCGTCTAAACCCAGTGCAGAACTTCACACCTCAGGCTTTACCTCTAGACACCCTGCACTGCTCCCAAGAGGACGTGGTGGTCCACAGCTCCCTACATGCCAGGGTGAGCTGCCCAAGTCATTCTTCCTCCTCAGAGCAGACATACTTGACCTCTGGCCTTTAAAGATCAAAGGCTGTGCTCTGACAGCATGGTACCATCTAACTTACACTTCATTTGATCTGTTTATATGGCCACTATTTTCCACATCATTGACAGGGCACTGGGTGGGTGATTTGTCATGAGGCTGACAGTTATAGACCTTAATGTATATAAATAGCCCCTGTATTTTAAGGTAATCAGTAGAAAAATGAGGCTCAAAGTCTGAAAGGTTATGAATAAATGTATTTATTCCTGCCTTTTGCAGACATAAGGGGCAGTGGGCTCCACTGCAGACTTCACCCATGAGCCCAGACCTCAGCTGGTACAGAGGAACAGCAGCTCTGTTGGTGACACAAGGGCTGTCTTTTCATGCCAGGTTTTATTTTGCCATCCCAGAGCTGTGCCTTCAGTGGTTCTCCCTCCATAGGATGAGGTCTGTAAGGTGTGTGGGTGAATGAGGCACCAGTGAGCCCAGTGTGCAGTGTCCACTGGGGTGCTTACAGAGGAACAGAGATGTGTGTCATGCTGCTTCCCAACAATGAATACATTTTCCTCCTCAGCTAAAATATGCAGCCAGACCCTTGTCTTCAAGAGCCATGAAAGGAATTAAGCACTCTAAAATTATCTATTTCCTTGATCTATTTCCTTTTGAATCACTTACACCTTGGGCTCCACTGGATCTTTTGGCAATAGATTGCAGTTTAATGACTTACTGTATGAAAAGTGCTCTCTTAGGTTCACTTTAAACTGATGCTTGATAGTATCTCTGCATGCCTACTAGCTCCTAGATTGTGAGAAACAAACCAGCACTATTCTTATTCCTCTTTGCTGCTTTTTATTCTTAATCTCTTCCCTTAGATTCCCTAATGTTCATTTTATCTTCCTCATCACCATTCAGTATGAGCCATTGTTTATAAAACTATCCACAGTGGCACAATCACAGAATGTCTTTGGTTGGAAGAGACCTTCAAGATACCACCTTTGACCCAACACTGCCAGCTCACCACTAACCATGTCCCTAAGCACCAGGTCCACACACCATTTAAATACCTTCAGGGATGGTGACCACCACTGCCCTGGGCAGCCCATTCCAACCAAAGGTTTGGTAACCTTTTCAGTGAAGAAATGTTTCCTAACACCCAGCCTGGCACAGCTGGCAGCCATTCCCTCTGCTCCTGTCACATCACCAGGGAGCACAGGCTGTTCCCCTCCTCACTCCAACCTCCTTTCAGGTAGCTGTAGAGAGCAGTAAGGTCTCTCCTCAGCCTCTTCTTCAGCTCGCTCAGCCACTCCTCATCTTGTGTCCTGTGTCTCCAGCATCTCTTTCATGACTGTTACCACATTAAAAGCATCATTGCATACGTGTAGGTAGGTTTATTTTTTCCCCCATGACTCTGCACTGACACTGAATTCCATCTGCCATTTTAATGCTGTGTAATACAGTGCCCCTCTTGGCTGGCTCTGGAACAGGGTCTCCTGAAAGCTTTGTGTCACCTCCATGCTGTGGCACGTGAGTGCCTCTCCTGTCTGGGGTGGGGTAGGAGCAGGGAGGTAGCAGAGGTGCCAGTGCAGAGGCTGCTGTTGCTGTGAATTTAGCCTCTGCTCTTCTGCAGCTCTGTACAGGGGAGACTGGGTTCCTGAGGGGGTCAGCAGAGGCTGCCTCAGTCCCTGGAGACACCAGAAGGGAGACCCTCACTTGTGGCATGTGGGCTGCAGGAGTTGTTGTTACAGGTTGCATGCTTACGAGGGGCTTTCTATGGCCTTGTTGAAGGCAGTGGGAGTCCCTTGTCTGCTTCAGCAGGGGCAGCATCAGTGGATACAATTATTACACGTGGTCTAGGTGGTGTTTTTCCTGAGCACTGTTTGATCCTTGCTGTGACTCCCCAACTAGGTGTGAGTTATTGCTTCTGTTTTTCAGGAGAGAAAGCAGAAAGTCGGGGTAATGCAGAGATTGCAGAGATCGTGGCTGTCTCTCATCTGGCCAAGTGTGTCTGAGTGGAGGGAATGAGGAGCAGACAAGGGAATTCTTGGCAACCTGCTGGTGGGGGATGTGACATATTTCTGTCTGATTTTATGATCTCTTTTACTCAATCTTGCAGCTCCAGCACTTCACAGCAAGCTGGGAGTCTGCTGGGAAGGTTGTGAGCTAACTAGGTGACAGCAATAGTGAGACACAATTGCAGAAGCTGTAATAAGCAGTATTGATTTTGAATAAAGATGTGAGTAATATTGACTCAGAGAAGCTGTCTCTTAGCAAGTGAAAGGACTGGCTCCAAAGGATGGAGAAGTGGAAATCCCTCTCTGGAACTGGGTAAGGCAGGTTTCAGTCACAGATATGAAAGCAAAGAGTTTACAGCAGTCCTGTTGGCAGATAAAGGAGTAAGAGCCACAAGGCTCTTACAAGTGTAACTGAATGAAGAATAAAGTGGTTTAGACAAATGGGTAGAAGAAGGGGCACAATGAACAGAGTAGCATAAGCAGGTGTTGAGTGAACCATGGTCCAGTGCTTGAAAAGAGGTTGACATCTGAGTGATGTAGAAATGTTAAAGGGAAAAAGAAGAAAGGTTTTGGTGAAGCACAGATGTGAGGGAAGACAAGCAGTGAAAACTTAGGAGTGTGATTTTCTATCAGTGGTTGCAGAGTCCCCTGTAGATCTGTGGCTTATGGACAGATCCCCAGGCACGAGTCCTATCTTCATAGAGCAGCCTGGATGCCCTGGCCCAACATTTCTACAGCACATTCCCTTCCTTCCCATTTACAGTGCAGCAGCCTTTTCTCTTTTGCTCACAAGGACATAGACCATCATGGGGTCCCACAGTCAGCTGCACAAGTGACACCATTTCTGGAAAGGGGATAGGGAGACAATGTTTGTAGGTCTCTTTGAAATTAATGATCAGGAAACATGGAGATAAACCTTCCATCTGTGATCAGACAGCTCTCAGCAACCCACCCACAACCAGAGCAGAGACTTTCCATTTCTTGATTAGCAGCTTCCATATCTTTGGGCTAAGGATCCAATTCTCACCTCTGAGACTTGCTTGGGGTACCTTTCAGTCCTGGCAGGCAGGTTTGTTTCTACCCTGGGTGGTGCTGTAAAATAACTCTGGACCCCTCACTCAAGCCCCAGGCATCACCAGTGTCCCAGTGTGCAGTCCACCCCAATATCCCATGGAAGTGTGCACTCTAATCCATGCAGTCATGCCACAGATGCACAGATGTGAAGATCCCAAGCTCCTCTGCAAAAATCCACACAGAATGGAAAGTAGGGCATCTGGAGGCAGCCCCCCCATCTCCTACAACTCCCTAGTTGTTCTTTCTGTATGGCATCAAGAAAGCTGCTCTCTGCAACAGGGGTCTGCTGAAATGAGGGCACTCCTTCCACACATGCATATTCAGAGATTAGAGAGAAAGCTTTGAAATCCTTTCAGAAAAGGGGTCAATTATGTAGATTTTACATGGCTTGTTATTAATGCCAAAACTCCCATCGTTTTCACAAGGGCTGGAGGATGTGAAGGCCTGAGCCCAGGAAGAAGGGAGGGACAGTCAAAACATTGTTAATTATATCCTCCCAAGAAAGGACTCGGGGTGCTCGGGATTCATCCCAAGAGGGTAACTTCAGGGATACAAGCTGCAATATCTGTTACTGCTGGGCTAAGCAGGAGCAGGAGGAACTCTGGCTGTGCAACTTCAGGAGCTTTTTACTCTGTGTGTAACTGAGGTGGCCTAGCCTGGGGAGTACACGATGGCCTGTGTGTCCCAGCACATCTGCAGTCTTCAGCACCTCTGCTGAGTTGGAAAAAAGCTGATCAACAATTATTTCCTTGGATTTTGCAAACTCTCCAGGGAAGTTTCTTATAAAGGCTGTTGAGGAAACCAGGAGCATTTATGAAAGGTAAAGTCTTGTGGCATTGATTGAAAATCTGGCCAGGAGAAAAAAGCAGAGCAGGGGTGAGTGGTTAGTTATTAGAGAGCCAAACACCTCACAAAGGCTGCCACAGGGAACGTGTGAGCCATCTTCTCATGCATAAATAAAAGGCTTCATTTAGAGGAATGAAGACTATTATATTTCTTTATTATCCAACTAAATCTCCAGAAGTATTACTTTTCCCAATTAGCATTGTTCACATTCATAGATTATTAGGTTACAAAACCAGGTCTCTTGCAGTAAAGCAAAAGGCAAGTTTTCTAATTCCCTGTCCAGGGTTTGGTCTATTTCTTGAGTCTGGGAAGGGAGGCTGGGTCTTGGTGCTGGAAAATTGCTTTGTGTTTCCACAGTGCAAAAGAGAGAGTGGAGGATGGGTAAGAATCAACACTTTATGCCTGGACCAAAATGTCATTGCAGGTGAAGAGCTATTTGGTAATAATGGGCATTTAGAATCAGGACAGAGCAGCTTTGCTCTCCCCCAGCTGATCAGAAAATTACTGCATAAAATCATTTTTTCAGCAGAAAAGCAAATTTCAACTAAAGATTTAAAGGTTGTGAGGAAGTACCATTTCCCATGAGAAAATACCCACTTTTCTCAAAAAGCTACAGAATCTGGGCTCAGTGTTTCTCAGAGAAAGTGGTGCAGCTGATGGTGTACTCAGCTTACAGCAGATGGAAAAACACTCTGATCAGCTTTGTAGACCCTACTGCTGACTCCTTAGCATGAATTAGCTAGCAGTGCAGAAATGATGGGTAGTGCTGCACCACTGTTGTTCTAGAGATGTCAAAACATTTCACAAAGGCACCACTGTCTCTGTAGCATAACAGCCTGAGGAGAAGGAGAGCTGGAGGAGGCACCTAAAGCTGTGTGAGCCTCTGGAACCTGCATATCCCAGCTCCTCATGCAGCTGCCCTCTCCAGTACGTTGGGGGGTGGCTTATTATCAGATGGAAAGCTCTGTGCTGATTCTGAGTTGGCAAGAGGAGGCAGTGAACAGTTACTAGGAAGCTAACTGAGGTTTCTGGAGGAGGAGAACTGGGGGATTACCTGTTCATCTCCAGATGGAACAGAGACCGTGTGAGCATTGGAACTGTCCTTTATCTGCAAGGCTTTGTTTTGTTGCATGAAATCTGTGTTCAGTAGATGGGATTTTCCAAGCAGCTGGGTGATCTGGAGCTGGGAATGCTCTCTCTTCATCCCCACTGCTCTGCCTCTCTTCATCTCCACTGCTCTGCCTCTCTTCATCTCCACTGCTCTGCCTCTCTTCATCTCCACTGCTCTGCCTCTCTTCATCTCCACTGCTCTGCCTCTCTTCATCTCCACTGCTCTGCCTCTCTTCATCTCCACTGCTCTGCCTCTTCATCCCCACTGCTCTGCCTCTTCATCCCCACTGCTCTGCCTCTCTTCATCCCCACTGCTCTGCCTCTCTTCATCCCCACTGCTCTGCCT
>VYZU01071971.1:112604-177070 GCA_013401355.1 Ceyx cyanopectus
TTCGCTTCATGCCAACTGTGCTGCCTCTCTTCATCTCCACTGCTCTGTCTCTCTTCATGACCACTGCTCTGCCTCTCTTCATCCCCACTGCTCTGCCTCTCTTCATCCCCACTGCTCTGCCTCTCTTCATCCCCACTGCTCTGCCTCTCTTCATCCCCACTGCTCTGCCTCTCTTCATCCCCACTGCTCTGCTTTTCTCAGCGCCGTTCCCAGCTGCTCAGAAACCAGCCCAGCGCCTTCATCTGTCTTCCCAGGCTCTTATTAGGGGTGACAGTTCCAACAATACCTGTGTGTAGAAAAATACACAGGTTTTCATTTGCTTTTTTCAAAATGTGATTGTCATCAAAACCCCCCAAACCATAGACAGAGAGATGTTGTTTTTAAATAATGGAAGTCCTGCCGTGACCCCACTCTAGTGATGGATTTCCATGGGAAGACACTGGGTTTTTTTTTTTGTTTGCTCTAACACATAATTGCAGCCAAACCTTATTTATCCAGGAGAGACAAGGGAACAGAAAAGAGCTGAAATATGCAGTGTTGGGCCCTAGGTGCTTCTCAAGTGATGGTGACACACAGTTAGGATTAATGTACGTATCTGAGCATTTGGTTTCTGGTAGGCATCTTTTGAGACACTAGGCTCTTGATTATCTGCTTTTTTTTTCCCCCTGTCCTGATATGACTTTTTCATGTAAAGAAACCCTTCCCTGGCATGAGGGCCATGGCTTTAGAGAGCACCCATTGGCATGACAAGTACCAATGAACAGGAGAAAGGAGAAGCAGAACTGCTTGGGAGGGTGGGATGCTTCAGCAGAACACTGCTCTGAAAGTAAACAGTGTTCAGTGTTGCAAACAAGTGCTGAGGAAACCACCTGAAAATGCCTGAAAATGAGTGTCTGTCATCCCCACAGCTGCCCTGGAGGCCGAGCCTCTGGAAGGGGAGAGGCAGATCTCTCCAGCTGCTTTCAGCAACGGGGTCTTCTCATCTCTTTCCAAGTTGGCTGTTCTCAGTGCAGGGAAGGGGCTCCTCACCCAGCCCCTGTGATGGCAGAGCTGGCAGCATCACCTGCCACTGTGCACAGCCTGGTCCAACCTTTCTTCTGGAGAAGGGAGCAAAGGGGAGAGGGATGAGCCAGGAAGCACACAGCAGTGTGCTGGGGAGGAGGATTAGACTGCAGAGGCACCACACTGGCATTTCCCACCAGCCCTCGGAGCGTGCAGACCGAGCTGCCTTTGCAGAGCTGCCTGGGCTGTGCTGTTACCAACGGGTGAAGTTACAGACTGCGCTTAAACCAGCACCCTGCCACCTCAGCCAGCCCTGCCATAGCAGCCCAGAAAGTCCCAGGCAGAGCTCTGATCAACCTGGCATTGCTGTCAGGAAAACCAGAGGATTCTCTTCTGTGGAGCAATGGTTGCTCTCTGGTCCTGGTAACACAATGGCTTTGACAAGGCAATGGTGATATTTATGCAGCAGGAATGCACTTTCACTCTGGAAATGTCATCATCAGATCTTAGCTAATGCCATTTAGATAAAAGGGGGCTCTTCACGTCAGTGGAAATGTTGCCAACAAAGGCAAGTATGAAGCCAGTCTGCAGCCTGTTCACTGGGAGCATTTGCCTGCTTTCTGTTGCAGTGATTTTGTGAATGTGTGCTGAGTACAGAATCACTGTGGGCTCTTTCAGCAGCTGATCCACTGAGTATTTGACCCCTGTATTTTAGAAGATACAGTGATACTGAAATTTTAGGTACCCGAGGGTACAACGAGGACTAGAAAACATTTTTCTTTTCCATACAAAAGCAGCTGATCTGCACAATAACCTGCTCTATATTATTAAAGGCTTATTGGTGAAGGTTTTATCTACAGCCCAACCCTCCTGGGTTGGGCAGCCCAGGGCAAAAGATGCCTTTGTCTGATGTAGTTTACTGAAGTTTTCTGGCTAGCAGTAGATTAGCACCAAAAGCATTATTTTACTAGTGTGAGTGTGCCTAAGAGTTCTGCCTGTGTAAGAAAAAGTGACTTAAAAAACCCCAAAGAAACAATAAAATACAGGAGACTACCTCTCACTGGTGAGCTGAACAATGCCATTTGAAGCAGAAACAGGAGTCCCGTGTTAGGCTTTGTGTAGAAGCAGATGAAAGTGTTCCCCTTCTTATGGCTGTGTGCTCCTTCTGCTCTCATTTACTTCTCTTCACAGGGCAGATCATGTAAACCTCATTTATTCACTTCTGGTTTTTTTTCCTTACGTGGTTTTTCTTTTTGCTGAGAGTATTTTCCTAATCCAGTATCTCCCAGTTAAATAGGCACAGCAGCTCTGAGGACTGGATTTGTATTTGGGGAGGCTGAGGAAGGACAGGGGAGCCTTCACTTACTGCTGCTAGATTAATCACCACACAAACCCCTAGTCTGCACCTAGTCTGATACTGCTGCTTCCAGGCTGCAGTGCTACGGGATGAGTTTTCCTTGGGTGAGATAATTTTACCTCCCAGGTGGATATTACTAGTGGGTAATAAATCCAATGATGTTTCTAAGTGACCTTTTAAAATGAGGACCACTTAATTATCAATGGGACACTGATTTAGAGAAAATCTATATAGTCTGTACAGGTTTTTCAAAATCCCAGATGTTAAAGATGTTCTTGAACTGTTCTTACAAAAAAAACCTTAAAAATCCTGTATCTGGTGTTAGTATAGATGCCCCATTAATAGGTTAAGCAGCTTGCTAGTGATTTTTAGTTAAGAAAAGAAAAAAAGGATCTAAAAATGTACTTGTGCCTGGCAGGGATGTTCTGCAGAACTAATCCTTAGCATTTCTTTTACATCTTCCATCTATGATTTCATGGTTAATTGACTTAGCCATGCAGTGATCCTCTGAGGTGTAGATTATCTCCACTTTATGGTGAGAAAACTGAGTGGGGGTTTGGGACTGAACTTGCCCTAAACCCTCAAGGGATTACAAACCAGAGGACAGAGTGGACCTCGGTCCTTGCTCTGCACCTGCAAGGCTCCCTCTTCTCCTGGAGACATCCCAGAAATCCTGGGATTGCTGCACCCAGGGGACCTCAGCATTGAAAGTTCAGCAGGGGGTTGCTGGGTCTGGCCAGAGCTGCTCCTGCCCCAGACTGACGATCCCCCAGGCCTCAGTCAGGGCAGCACTCCTGGAGAAATGCTGTAGCCACAGCATTGGCTTTTATTTTCAGTCATCCCAGCATCGATAGCAGCACAGAACCAGCTCGATTGATCATGCTGCTGCTTTGGGATCAATGTTTGTAACAGCCCTGGCTGCAGCAGTGGGGGTCACAGCTCAGTTCTCCAGTCGTAGGGCTGAACTTCACCCACCTGAAAGCTGTGGGAGACTTTTCCCTGTTAGGGGTTGGAGGGAGACCCAGAACACACACCTTGGGCTGTGTCTGCAGAACTCCCATGAGGGCAGAGGGAACACACAGGCATCAACTTGCTTTCAATCGATAGGAGATGATCCCCATGATACACATTCCTTTGCTTGACTAAATTTAATCCTTCCCTAGACATTCAATTCTGTGTTTGCAGAATGATGCTGCCTTTTAAATTGTTTTTAAGAAGCACAATAAGGTAAAAAGGGAAGGCTAGTTAAGAAGTGGTGATGATGCTGCAGATGTAGTAGCAGATAAAAAGCAGGTAAGGAAATACTTCAAAACATTGGGTGTTCAGCAGTTTTCACATCCAGGTGATGCTGAGACTTTAGTGTGAAATGAATTAGCTGATTAACTTACTGCACTGCTGTCCATTATCTTGGCAAATATCATGCCCAACAGGCAGGTTTGAGGAAAGTGCTAAAATTTGACCCCATCTCTTCCAACTACCATTTCTGGCTTTTATCCCACATTGTAGATCATCTCCTATTATTTTGTCAAGTTCAGTTCCAGCAGCACAGTGCCTGCCTTGCTGCATGCAGGATAGCTCAGGTGGGCAATCACAGCCTTAGGATAATGAGCAGAACTCTTAATGAGGTGTTGTCATCCTTATTTCTGCCAGGACTGTGATACAGGAAACATAAAAAATGCATTTCTGTTAGGCAGCTAAGACACTCATCTCCTTATCCTAACACAGGGCAAGGGAATTGAGCCTTAGAAGTGCCAGTTCACTCCACCTACTGTAAAGAGATGCTAATGAGCCAGCAGAGCTGCAGCAGCCACAGTGTAGACATCTGAAGTTGGTCGAGATGAATCCCAGCTCTGAAGATTGACCTGGCTCAATGAGTTGTGTTGTTTCCAGGTGAAGGAAGATTGAGGTTCCTGAATTTCACCAGCGTCTAATAGTGGCATGAATTCTAGCATCAAATATTAATTCAGATGAGGCTTTGATGTAAATGGGGATTGTTGCTTAGGCTGTAAACTGGCTGATGATATGTATTCATGATATGTAGAAGCTCTCCTGTGCTTTGCTGGTGCTGCTGTGCCAGCAACATTATTTTACATCTTTATTGACATTCTGGGAGATGGATAAATGTCCCATTAGCCCAGTAAAGATGGAGAATGAGACAGCAGGGACATCTAGGAGCAGAAATAATCTTAGAAGAGTATCTGCATCCCTGTGATTTGTGCAGTGAGAGGAGCACCTGAAAGGGGCTAGATCTCTGCAGCCCCAAAGAGATGAATCTAGGAGATGAAAGGGTTTGAGAGGATCAAGAATTTAAATGAGCTGAACAGGCTCAGAGAAGTGCATGAGAAAGCAAGCAAGAGGTGATCTCCAACATCTAAGTCACTTTAGCTCTAATCTTTACAATGCTTGGAAACTTTGCTCAGAAACCATCTCAGCTGGGACATGCAGTTGGTTGGCCAAGGGGCATCCCCAGGGAGGTTTGGAGCTCACAGAGGGTGGCAGCCAAAGGAAGGTCTGACAGACAGCAGCTGGAACAGGCACCTGTGTGCACCTAGAAACATTCAGTATAGCATGAGGTAGAACATGCTGCTGGCACCAGCTGAATGCAGCTTTTCTCTGGGGGAGCAGCAGGGGCAGCAGCTGAAGGGGGAAGGGTGTCTGTCCCCTGTGCCAGAAAGTACATTTGACAGGGATGGTGATGACTCTGCTTTTACAAATAGTTCATGGGTGGTGGAGGGTGGGATTCATCAGGGCTTGAACAAAGCAAGATGAAAAATATGTAAGATGAAAAAACTTAGTCTCATCATGAAGAAAAAAGGTGTCCCTTGTTTCCCTGGGCCCTGTTTTCAGGCATCTGATAGTGTCCTGGGATCAGCCTGTCCCATCAGGAGTATCTGTGCAAGATCTACCTGGGACTGTCATCCAGGTGATCCTCCTGCCTGCAGGGCTGTTTACATGCAGGTTTATCTTCTGAGAGCTGGGCAGTTGCCAGATCTTGTCCAGCCTTCAGTCTTGGAAGGACCAAAATTGCTTGGAGTTTTTGTAGTAGAGCTGGTCTCTGGTTGCTCTTTTCATCTGGGCTTCTGATTTGCATCAAAACTAATCCAGCCTTTAAAGAACATAATTGTGAAACAGTATTTTACAGAACTGTAAACTTTTGGGCAACCCCAGATTATGATTGTTATTATTTTGTAGCTTGTTAACCCCTTTCTTCTGTTTCTGCTATAGCCCTGCCTTCTGTTTCTGCTTCTTCCCTGTCTTCTGTTTCTACTATAGCCCAAACACTTCTTTTCCTCCCCATCTCCTCTTCCCTAGGCCAAGATAGCCCCAGTCCAGGATTTGCACAGTGCTAATGACCTTACACGTGAGAGAAGTGGCCATTTCTCACTTAATGCTTTGTCTGACCTGTGGGAGCTGGTTCTCCTCTCCCAGTGCACCCAGAGAGGTGTCTGTAGAGCATCCAGTGTATTCACGAGCATTGCAGAGTATCTGGGAGTCACGTTGCATCAGAGGTGGTGTTTTTACAGACATAAAGTAGCTATAATCAGGTTTCTAACTGAGCATAATAGCTGTGCTTTAGCAGAGTTGGAGCTTTGGGAAACAGTGTTTAATTTGACAGAGATATTAACAGGGAATGCAGCCCAGTCCTTTACATAGGGAAAAAAAAAAAGCAGTTTCTGTGACGCCGTTGTGTTGATTTGTGCTTGCAAACCAAACACACTCTGTGTTTGTTGCTTTCTACACTGTAGTGAACATTGTGCCCTGTTTGAATGGTTACTGAAGTGGATGAATAAATCATCTCTCTGTCTGTTGAGAATGCATGCCCAGACCCAGAGCTCTCTCTAGCAAAGCTCTCTCTTTGTATGTATTTTGACTGCTAACAGTAAACACGCCTAGCAGCACAAAGGAAAATAGAACTGCAGTTGCTGTTCAGGGAAGGAACCCCATCAAGTTTCCAGCACACAGGAGGCCAAGCAGGATGCTCAGCTCCTGGTTACACCTGCTGGGAGGCAGGACAGCCACGGGCCATTTTCTCTGCTGGGGTAGGGACTCTGGGCACAGGTAGCATTTTGAGCCTGTAAGCCTTATCTCTACAGCTCCCATTTTTCAGCTATAAAGCGTCAAAACTTTTATAGACTGTAGACACTCCAGGTGATCTAGATCAGGGAGAAACAAGGTGGGCAGAGCCTTGCACAGGTGACCAGGCAGAGCCTGGTTCTGGGGACACACTGAGCTGGGTGACCTCTTCATCAAACACAGTGGCCCTCATCCCTGCTGGGGTGGCTTGTCTGTGTGGTGGAGAGGCAGCTTTTGCTTCCTAAACCACCACACTGACTTAGCAGGAATGATGCTAGCAATGGCTGAGGTCATTGCTGTGTCAGAGAGATAAATGCCTTTCAGCCACTGGAGGAGGATGGACAGACCACAATGGCCCTGCTAAACAGGGCAGGATGTTAAACTGTTTTTGCTGTGCATCCCCCTTCAGCCTTGCACAGAGACCTGTGATCTTCAGATACCACTTTTTTATATCTGCCTTCCAAATCTGGAAGGCAGCTAAATCAACCTTATGACCTTGAGATATCAATATTCATCGTACCACTTTGCTTTCTTGGAAAAACAGAACTGTTTTGGAAAAAAAAGCAGGTCATTGGAATATTAAGAATGAGCTCCAGAAAAGTAACTGATGGTTCCAGCCCTCACTAGAATTTGTGCCATGTGAGTGTGAGCTGGCAAATGGTTTTGACAACACTTGTTCAAATCCTTCATCAGAGGAACAGCTTGTGCAGAGCACAGGTCTGCCTCTTGTTTGCTTCCCCAGGGGCAAGTCCCTCTCCCTCTGAAGCCAAGGGGCAGATCTCAAAGAACTGCACCAGCAATCCTGGAGAGAAAGACCTTTCTTCATTTGGAAAATACACCTGACAAGCAGCAGCAAATGGAAACAGCCCCAGTTTCTCGGTGCTGCTGCAGCCACATAGCCGGCACAGCACCAGTGCCTCCCCTCACATCCTCGGCAGAGCTGCCAGCTGAACTGCTCTGTGTCCCCGCTGCCTTGGAGTGGAACCAAGAAGGAACACACAGAGAAGCTTTCAGGGAGGCAGCAGCTTTTGCGAGGCTGCTAGGCTCTAAACAGACCCCAGTGACTTGTCACTGGCTGGTACAAAGAGCACGTTTCACTCTACAAACCATTACTGAGGGAGAATCTGGCCTTTCTGAGAACAACGCTTTCTGTCTGCCAGGGGATGGCTGCAGAACCAACCTGCAATACCACATTTGTAACCTTGCTGTAGCAATCTAGAGCTGAAAAGGAAAGGCAGTGCCCAACCCAGAGAGGATGCCCCCAGACACCATCACAGCCTTTGGTCTGGGCCCTGCCTAAATGAGGCTGGCTCTTGTAGATCATAAGCAAATCTTACCCATCTTTAGGTAACCCTGAAGAGTTTGCCTTTGTTACCATATCAGTAGACCTGTAGTGGAAGTGACAATGTAAACACGGCAGAGCCAGGCTTGGAATCTGGATCCCATCAACATCCCAGTTCGCTCCTCAACCCCCTGACCCGCTGCAGGCACCAGTGGTTTGTGAGGGCTGTGTGCTGGTTGCAACTGTTATTCATAGAAAAGGAGTGAAAAGCAGGGGAAACCTGGAGGAGCAGTGGCAAGAGCAGCACAGGAGCACTGATATCCCTGCCATTTGGATGTAAATGTTGCTCCTATGGAAAGTATGGAGGGAAAATAACAAAGCGAGCGGGGAAGGAGCCCCGAGTGTTAAATATTCATGAGAATTCTCCACGTTGCCTGTTCTAAATATAAGATATGTTTCATCACAGCCCCTGGTATGTGACTGGGATGTTCCCCCCTCCCTTATATGATGCCACAGCCGTGCGGGTGGTGGGATGTTGCCATGGCAACACTGGGATGCTACCTTTTGTTTGCTGGATGAAATGACCAGTTGGGAGGTTGGCCAGGCAGGGTATGGCTGGTCTGTGGCATCACCTATTGTCCTGGCCACTGGCAGGGCTGGGGCTGGAAGGCAGGAGTCAGTGGCAGCCTTTTGCATTAAATACCAGTGGAGACTGGGTCCAAACCCAAACACTCTCTGTTTCTCAGGACTTGTGCAGGCAGCACAGCTTGGCTCCGTGTCAGGCTCCCCACTTCAAAGGTTAGGAAGGGCTTCAATTTACACAAGGTTTACGGACCCAGCCACAGCAGGTGAACAAGAGGAAAGCTGAGGGTTCAAATATATACCTTGGAGTTTGGCTGTTCTTAGGGCTCTCAGCCAATGGGTTAATAGTGGATATAAGGCTTTTCTGGAGCCTGTTGCCCCATTACTTCGTACCTGGGGCAAGATTCAGCTCCAGAATCAGACTCTTAAATTCAGCCATTTACATCTCCTTGTCTAAATGTCAGCAGATATCTCTGCTCTCACTCCAACCTGTGGAGGTCTGTCAGCAAAGCCTAGAAAGAGATTCAGCTCCGAGGTGAATCCAGGTATCTGCCCGGCTCCAGGTAGACATCTGCCTTGGTCCCCTGTCTAGATTCCAGCAGACATTTAGATTATGACAATATAAGGGGGTTTCAAGGTATCTGTGTCATTTCCATGATTAGTTATGGAGCCAGGAGTAATTATATTCCCATCTTAAACACTTCTGGGATGAGGTGGGTTGAGTCCAGTGTAGGATGAACATCTGCAGCAGAACCAGACAAGTGGGTCCCCTCTTCTGCAGATAGAGAACCTGAGATACGCTGGGTGTAGCTGACCAGGCTCTGAGTCAAATGCTGCTCCCCTCCCCAGATAGAGGGTGAGAAAGCAAGTGTTCACATGTTCCTTTTGCCTCTGAGTGCCTTTGATCTGAAAGTGGCAGGAGTGGAGGCTGTCAGACAAGTCCATGGTAATTCCAGCATTGCCATGAGTGGCAGCCCAGGTGGGAGGTGTCGGATCATGGCTCACACTGTCACAGCACCAGTCCTGGCTACAGCAGCTAAACTTGCATTTTAATGTAAAGATAAACTTCTCTCCCTCCCACAGTTGTAAGGTTATTGCTCTGGATGTGGAAGGTGTTTGGAAACAGGTTGGATGCACGTAGAGGGTGTTGACTCTGCTCCCAGAGGACAGGCTGGTGTCTGTGTGGGCTAGAGCAGAGTATCTGCCCAGATACCAGTAGTGCTCAAATCCTGCTTGTACCTGGAGACTAAAAGGAGGATGAAATGTGATGCACAATCCCCTTCTATCCACTGCCACTCCAGCTCTAATCATCTCCAGTAGACACACCAGGATTTCCCCAGGTAGAGCCAGTTGGGTTTCCTGGCCCTGCTGGTGAAGGGAGATGGACTCTGCTGCCACTCTCCAGCTGTGGCTCCTGCAGTGCCACACGGGGGCTCAGAACTGGCCAGGGGCTCACAGCATCCTCCTGGAGGGGCAGGTTCAGTGCCAGCTCCAGCCACGGGAGCTGCTCAGCCCCGTTCCTGCCTGTCCTGCTGAGCTGGGCTCTGCCTGACTCATGCAGGATCAGCACGATCCCAATCCCTGCAGATCAGAGAGGCTTTGAGTGCTGCTGAACCAGAAAGGCCCTGCTTTGCTTTTCTGGTCCCAGACTGAATTACTCTTTTGGCCTTTAGGAAAACTACTTTTTGTTTTTGCTTGTAAACACAGATAAGAGAGGGAACCTCACGAGGCACTGCCGTTCAGCCCAGTTCAAAGCAGAACCCAGCTCTAAAAGAGAACTGGGTGTTCATATTCCACCATGGGTGCTCCATCCACATTAGCATATTGCACTGGAGCTCAACCACAGAGCCTGAGATGCCCAGAGCTCCTGAATGCTCCTCTGGCTTTAGGTTCCTCAGGACACTTTGAAGAGTCCGTTTGTCCCCATGATTTGGAGATGATGTTTTGCAGACAGACACTGTAAATCTCACCTTAGAGTCTAATGCAATATTGCACAGCATAAAAATCAGCAGTCATGTTTCACTGGAGCCTGGAATTCCTGCTGCCATTTGTTCCAAGTCTTATTAAAGTCTTGTAAATAACAGTAGCAAAACATATTTATATACATCCAGCAAGAAATACATGAGCCTGCCAGTACTGAACAGTGCCTGTCTGCTCTGGGAAACTTCTCTCTGCCTTCAGTGTGATACCATCAGATTTGTTCACACTTAATGAGGAGCTGAGTTTGAGAACAGTTAATGATCTTTGAAATTTATATTAATCATTGTAGAGGGCAACTCCCCCTCTGATTTCACCCCACGAGGAATAATAAGAAAAATGCCCTAAAACTGCAAGATCTCCAGATCTAAAGGGTCAAAAGAATGGGGAGAGATAGAGAGGAAAAGGGATGTGTGGGGTCGAACACCCTCTTCTGTGGCACTGCAGCTGGGAATTGCCAGGGCAGGGGTTGTGTCTGTCTCTGGGTTCATCCCAGGCTTTGTACCCTGTGTCCTCATCCACCGACATGAGCGTGTTCCCTCCCACTCTCCTCCAGTAGCCTCCAGGAGTCTGTGTTGAGCATGAAGGGGGTGTGTGGGCAGAGAGGGTCCTTGGCCTGAGCAGCCAGAGCATGAAATCCCTTTGGGAAGGATTCTGTCTCTCACTGGCCTTGCAGGAGCCTCGGTGGCTCTTTGAACCAGAGTGCAGAGTTTCAGATGGCAAAAGCTAAACGAGGTGAATCCCTGTGATCATCCAGGGAATGTGGCAATGTCAGGAGTTTAACCAGATCCCAGCTCAGTGCCGAAGTCAGAAGATGAGTATCCCGAGGCATGTAGCTTTGGGGACCCAAAGAGCTGGTGTTAGTGTTAGAAATGCCCACCTGTGATGTGCTCCAACCAGACTGACAGTGATTTTCTAACACTGGAAATCAGGTTCTGGAGGTGTAGCTGGACTTTTCATGCCAGTTTTGGGCAGCAGCTGGTATTGGTATGTGGAAGGTTATCCCCTGGGCTGGGGAAGGGGAGCCTGATTTGGGTTTGTGTTAGGAACTGGGGTAGCCCTGGGGGTGGTTGATCTTTGGAGCAGTGATGGGCAGACCGTGCTCACTTGACGGTGTTTCGGAGGGGTTTTGCTTTGGACTGGGCTGGGTTTGCCCTGTGGACTGAACCCTGGTGTGTTTGCAGCTCTGAAGCCCATTTTCTAGCCAAATTTTTCTCCAAGATATTCAGTCCCAGCATCACTCCCTGACGGAAATCAAAATGTGGCAGGTGGAGCAGTCAGGGAGTTTTCCACAAAGGTGGAATCGGGATGAAAATGCTGATGTGAACGCAGTCAGGGAGCAGCTTTGGCTCACCAACTTTGCAGGACTATATTCCTTTTGTTTGTCTCTCTTGTCTTTCTTTCTTTCTCTGCCTCATTGCTGGCTGGCAATTGCCAGGAATTCCCTTTGAGCGTCAGTCACCCACCGACAGCAAACGCTCCCGGCAGAAAATGCCTCAGCTGTTGGCAGGAGAAAAACCACCGGGGCTGAAGCTCGGGATCAGGATGACACCCCTTTAAATCAGTCCCGGGGAATCCTCAGTCCTTCCCCAGTGAGGACGTTTTCTCTCGGTGCTGTGTAAGCCACAGCGAGCCGAGGAGCCGCCAGCGCCGTTCCCAGCCCAAAGCCCGCGGCACAATAGGCGGGGAGAGTCCCGCGGTCCCCGGGCTGCGCTGGGGTGGCTCGTCCTGCGCTCAATGGATGGCGGGCTGCGCTGGGATGGCTCGTCCTGAATGCATTACGGGCTGGGCTGGGATGGCTCGTCCTGAATGCATTACGTAAGGCGGGGATCGTTTGTCAGGCGATGGCACAAACATAGCTGCGGGCAGATTATGCAGAGAGAAAGAGAGAGAGGAGGGAGAGGGAGGAAGGTCTCTCCAGGAACGGCGCTCCACGCAAGTGAGGATTGCAAGTTGGCAGGTTGGCGTCTGGCCGAGCTGCCGAGAGGGTGTCGCTGGTGTTCCCTGACATGCTCTTGTTCGTGTGGGATGTTTGAGGCGGGGATGAGAGACTAAGTTGGACGAGGATTGGCATGAGGATCGGACCAAAATGGAAGGGCTGCTGTCTCCGATGAGAACGAAGGTAGGGGAGGATGTTAATGTCTTTTGAAGCTGCTTTTACCCGGGGAGGGGAAGGGGAGGTGCAGGGCTAGCTCGCTGAATAGGGGGCTTGCCGAGCTTTTGTCTCTTTTCTCTTCTCTCTTTTTCTTTCTTTCTTCTCTTTCAAAACTACGCTGGTGAATGCAACTCGGCGGAGGAGCGACAGCAGTCACCTCCAAGAGGGGAGTAACCCATCACTCCTTCTCGACAGAGATGACCTTTGCAAATGAGTTTGCCTTTTGGAGCAGCCAGCCATATTTCTGTTCGAATTTCCAGTCGGAGGCTCTCATTGTGTCTGTGTGTCTGTGCGCGGACCCCAGGGAGCCGCTCGGGAAGCAGACCTGCGGCGGGAAGGGACGGATGGTGCTGCTGGGCTACCCCAGCACGGTGGGTTTGGCAGCAAGGGATGCACAGATGAGCAGTGAGGGTGGTTTTGTGCCCAAATTCCCTGCCAGGGTGAGAGACCACTTGGTGTGGACTAGAAAGCTGTAAAAGAGAAAAGCAAGTGTGCAGACCCCAGGAATTGCTGTGCTTCTCTGCTGCCTTCTCATGCTCCCAACTCTCTTGGAAGGTTTGCCATTAATCCTCGTTATTAAAGAAACTTGAATTCCAGCAGGAAAGAGCCAGAGATAAACACAGTGATGGTTTAGTTTGTAAAATCTCCTTCCATACTGTTATTTCTGTGTGGTTCTGGGGGATGGACTGAATCCTGATGGTGTTTTATTTAGTCACTGACACCATGCCATGTGGTAGCTGCCTTGGGTAAACCTTTCCGATCTCAGTCCATCACCACATGCAGTCCAACCCTGTCGTGTTGTATCTCAGGACTGGAAGAACTGGAATTCAATGACAGTTCTTGCTGGCAACAGGGTGTCTTCATCTGTGTTAAATGCAGGCAGTTCTGAGGTGTAGTCAGATCAGAGTTGTTTCATATTAATGCCAGGCTAGAAGAAATTCAGAGAAATCCCCTGGTCCAGCCCCTGTGCTGAGGCAGATCAGCTTGTCTGCTCTCCTCGATTACATCCCTGCCATCCACTATCTTATATTAAAGGCTCTTCAATGCTTGAAAGTATTTCCTATATTAAAATCTGGGGAAGTGATTTAAATAAAAAATAATTTGCCAGCAGGTGTCTGTACTGTACTCCAGGGCAGAATTTTTTATTTTTTTCCACTTTAATTTAGTTCTTTTTTGTCTTGCTTAGTGAGTTGGGGTTAAAAAAAAACAATCTACCAACTTCATATAGCTCTTCATTACCCAGAATAATGCTAACGGGCAGTTTATAGAATGAAAGATTCATGAGGGATTATAGACTCAGCCATTCATACCTGTCCTTACTGGGGAGCAGATGCATTAGTGATGGGCTTTGTAAGGCATTTCTCACTATTACTGTTTTTTTTAAGTCGCAGAATAGAAAACAAAAAACCTGCCCAGCAGATCTCATTTCCATTAGCAGAAACGTAACTTTCAACGTTTGAGTTGCTATTTCCATTCTGCTCCTTTAACCAGGCTGGAAAGGTTTTCTGGAGGCAGTGTCTCCCAGCTGGGCTGCCGCGTGGGTTCCAGGCAGGTCTGTGCACCAGCAGCACCCGCAGAACGCGGGTAGCTGTGCCAGTGGCAGGGCAAAGGGACCAGGGCTGGGCACTGTGTTGGTTCATCTGACTTGCTTCGTAGCTGCAGCTGGAATGTAAATGCTAATACTGCCATTTAGAAAGCGTGATCCTGGTCACCGCTGTCGGGTTAGCTATTGATCCTATCAAAGAGTGTGCTTGGGAATATAGATGTGATCCTTTGGATCCCAGTCGGCACTAATAGCAGAGAAAGGGACAGATTCTGACCCCCTGTGTGCATGGAAAAAGCTCGTCAAGCCAAAGCAGTGAGATTTGAAACCATCCATTCCAGTGATGTAAAATGATGTAAAGCTGATGGGATTCCCCTCAAGATCCAGCCCCCGAGCGTGTTCCGTTGCTGTGGATCTGGAGCTGTTCAGATAGACTCTGTGTACAAAGATCAGGATTTAGCCCTTACAACTTCACCTTTCAGAGAAGTCACAATGAGAAGATGACATGAGTAGATTTGAAAACTAATCTAATTTCCAAGATGCGCCGTGGCTGGCAGCAGCTCCCTGCTCACTTGCCAGAGAATCGAGTGTCAAATCGATAACTCTCCAATACAGCCTTAGAACGTGGTGCTACAAGAGAGACGACAGCAGAGGCTGCCGATGAGCTGAGACCCTGCCTGTCACACTCCCCAGTCCTGCCTCCTTTTTCCCCTCTACTCCCCGTCTGTCTGAGCCCATCTGTTGTCACTTGCTTTACACCGAGGCTCTAACTATTGGAGGCTGGCTGGAACTTTTTTGTCTTTGGTTTATACAGTCACATGAAGGACAGTGGCCTCCTGGTCAATTCCAGCAGCACTGCCTGGGGTAAGCCTGAAGCTCCTGTGAGCTCCAAGACCGTAACCTGTGTGAAAACAACTCCATGGTAAAGTGAAATGCAAAAAAAAAAAAAAAAAAANNNAAAAAAAAAAAAGGCTTGGTTTTATCTTCTGTGTCCTAGGCAGTGATATCCAGTATGTTCAAATCCGGACAGAAAACATAAAAATACAACCCGGTTTACTTTGTTTCCTTGGGTGGGTAGTAGTAAGGGGTGACTCTCGCAGGCACCTCTCACTGTCATCAAGGATTGAGGACAGTGTGCATCTGCGTCTCATAGTCAAACATCCAAAGGTCTCTGTAATTACAACAAGGTCCAGATCCCTGCAGGTGGGCTTGGGTGAATCTCAGGGTGGCTACTACAAAAGCCATTGCTGCCAGCTCTTTGACCCCTAGAGCTCATGGAGCACCCAGCTCTATGGTTCAGAGCTGGCAGAGGGACAGGTGGGCACATCTTACCTGCTAAAGCACAATTGATGATGCAGGGGGGCTGGAGCTGAGGCACTGGCCACAACATGTGGGGCAGAGATATGGGCACGTGTCCTTGCCCCTCTATCCAGCTCCATGGCAGGGCTTGCCAGCAGAAGGCTGGGAATATGCAACCAAGAGCATATTACATAGGGGACTTTTTTTCCCATTGCACAAAGTGATAACCCAGTGGTTAGTGAGCCATGCTGGGTGATCATGGAGGGGGGTGCTTAATAACTTAGAAACTCTTTACCATATTTGTTGAGGTAAATAGGGTATCAAAGTTAAGTGCATCAGACCGTGGGCTGGACTCCACTGCAGCAAGTCACGGGTGGTTAGAGCATTTCTACCTTTGTGTAAGTGGCCCACATACACGCAGGAGCTTCATGGAAAGTGGGGGAATAGCTTGTCAGATCCACCAGGATCCCAAAATTGAAGCAGGTAAGTGGAATGCACTGAACAGAAGAGTCACAGCACTTTTTGTGTCGATGAAATTTCATGACTAGAAGTAATAGTCAGTTGCAAATATTTGGCGGGTGAATGGTGATGCTGAGTCTGTAGAATTCTGCAGCCTGGAATGTCTGAGTCTCCTTTTCAAGAGCAAATGAATGTCCCCAGTAGCAGTGTCCCCACGCCACCTTCAGAGACTGGGAAGTTAACCCAGTACCAGGGAGTGAAAAGAAGGAAGAAACACATAAATATTGCACTCCTTTGTTAGCCTCCATTTTCATTTGTCTCTAATCCCCCCCCACGCTTAGCTCGCCTTCGGCAGCTCTTACTGCCAAGAGAATTTCAGCACTGCCCGGGTCCCTGCTGCTGCCGCTTCCCAGCACACGCTGCTGAATTCCCAATGAGCACCTGGCTCCAGGAGCGTGGAGCTGGAGAGCAGAGCTGGAGCGTGGAGCTGGTGTGTGGAGCTGGAGTGTGGAGCTGGAGCACAGGGCTGGAGCACAGGGCTGGCACTCAGGGCTGGCATGCACACAGGGCTGGCATGCAGGTCTGGCTTGCCACTCACTTTCCCTGTGAGGAGCCTGTGCTCGCTGCTTTTCAGTTCCCCTGAGAGCTGCTTTTCTTTCAGAGCTGCTGAAAGAAGTTTCTCAATGAAGTTCTTGCCGGGTCGGAACGCGCGCGGAGGGGAACTTGTGATTAATTAGCCCTGAATTGACTGAGCTTTGCATCCAAAGATAATGAACTGTGAGCGTTGCTGTGCACAGAGAACTCGGCTGGGGAACTCGGTGAATAATGTGTGTAATGTTTAGATAGTGCTCTTAAAACGTTAATGGGGCTGTTGTCTTTTATTGGATCTTATTAAGTTTATCTGTTTATTACAGATTTGGGGGATTAGCAAACTCCCGTGGCGTTACTTTGAGTTGAGAAACCCTGTTGACTCCACTTGCAGAGCAGTTTAGTTTGTGACCGCTAGATCTCTCCAGAAGAATGGCTCAGTTGTCCTTTGTGCCTTGCTTAGAAAAGTTCATAGTGGCTAGAAACAGAGAAACTTTAGGAGGTACTATGTGTGCCGTCTTAAACATTTGGGATTCAACCTGCAAGACAAAAATCCCAGGCTCTGCAGGTTGTTCCAGTTCAGAGGAGACCTGAGGACAAATACAGGTGTCTTTTTGATGTAATTTGTAAACACGGAAGAATGTCAATAAACATACAAAGTTCTGTTTCCCTGAGCACAGCAGGAATGGAGCAAATGAGAGGGCACTTCTCCTGCTCAAGGTGCCTTCTTTCGTGCGACACCCATCCACCCCTGGGTTTTGCTTTGGTGCCCTGGTCCTTGGTTTGGTTAGACTCTGAGGGAGGTTTATTTCCCTCCTCAATACAGTAACAGGGCAGCACAACACAAGGCAGAGCAGCTGAGGGAGTCCATCTCAATATCTTCTCTTGGAGCTGCAGGTCCCCATTTGGCCTTTGTCCTTTCTGTTCAGGATTTCAGCAGTGGCAGCTTCCCAGCTCCCAGCCTCTCCCCGTGTTCAGAACAGCAAAACCTGCCCCAGTGCAGCTGTGCCCAGGCCTGGCCGTTGGCTCTGGTCAGGTGTCACAGCCTCAACACTGGTGTGAAAGGCTGAGCTAGCTAACTGCAGAATAACTAGCAGGAATATAAATGTACTGCTCCTCCTTCTGTGCAGTCTTGTTCACAGGCCCCTGACGCCAAGAGCAGAGGGAAGCAGTGGATTTCATGGCATGGGGTCTCCTGAGCCACAGTGCTGAAGAGGCACAGCCCAAACCAGTAGCCAAAGCCACTCCAGTGTCTGCAAACACACAGATACCATCTCTCTGCTGCTTATCCGGGGCTCGGTAGCAAAACGCTTTCAAAGCTTGACACTGCTGAAGCAACATTAAAGGCAGAAGCAATCTCCTGGGTAGACAGCACTTACACCACTTGAGGCTTTGAAGACAGGAGGTCAAAAACAATATATCACGTCGGTTATCAGCCAGTCCTGTCTTCCCTTCCTCCCCTCCCTCTGGCTTAGAGCTGCAGGAGCTCAGGTCCTTTGATGTAAACCTGTCAGACACTTCGGTCTCTTCCCTGCTCTGCCCTATTCTTCCCCGTATACATTTGTGTGAGGTTTTAATTATAGGCATGATCATATTGGTAAGAAAACCCTTCCTTAATTACATGCTCAATTAATTCTAGTAGCTTTGGAGCTGAAAGACGAAGTTAGGTGAAATCATTACTGCTTCATCTAAAGCTGGATCTCTCCATGGCCGGGCTTGGAATAATACTGTGGAAGTAAATTTTCTTTAGAAAAATGGATTTCATTTAGAAGAGATTAAATTATTTTGGATAGAGAAAATTAGAATATTATCTGCTGCCACTGAAACTCTTTTCCAGCAAGACTAATTACTTGCAGGACTAATCTTCTCAGTAAATATTCTGTGATCAGGCTCAAGAAACATATGGTACAAATAATGCCATATTCAGCCTCATTACAGCTGGCACAGCCCCTCCCCTAAAGCATTGTGGTCTTCAGAGAGACATCAGGAGAGGTGAGAGATTAAATGAGTCTTCATCACGTCAGATACTTCTCCACAGCATCAGTGCCTGGGTGTTGATCCTCACACCCGGGGTAGCACTTGGGTGGGTACCAATGGGAGCAGGGTAGGGATGGCTGGGAAGCAGCCAGGCTGAAGCCAGCCCATCTGAGCTGTAAGCCAGGATCTGCCCCTGGCTGGTGGTATCTGGGACAGGAGGACTGTGTTGCATCCCCAGGATCCCTGCTAACACTCTTCAGCAGCAGGGAAATGAAGGTACAAGTGCAAGGGAAACAAAATCCAGGCTGGAATAAACAGTCTAGAAGGCAGGGGAAAATGTGGACAGAAGGACTGGATAAGGAGTTTGAGAAGTGGCAGCCAGGACTGCATAGGTGAGGTCTGGAGTGGATGAATGAGGGGGTTGAGGTTCAAAGATGAGGTGGAGGACTTGAGTCCATGGTGTGGAAACCTCCCTCAGCCCAGCTCCTGTGTCCCTGCTGGCTGTGGGTGTAAGATGCACATCAGTAAATCTGCTTTGTAAGGAGGGAACACTATCAAGATGCAAAGTTGGGAAATAGCAGGGCAGGGGACAACCCTGCAGCCCTGTCCCATCGAATTCTGCAGCCCCACGCTGGTTTTCCACAGGTTTCCTCTCATCTCCTGGGTCAGAGGGACACTGCTCAGATAATGAGCAGCTATTCCTTATTTCCTATTCTCCTCATCTCTCAGTGAATAACCCTGGGTCTTATTTACTGAATACTGCCCTGAAAACAGAATTATCATTTTCTCCTGTATTTTTTTTCCCTGTAGCACTAATTGCAACAGTATCAAAGTTTGTCAAAGCCTGTAATCAGCTCTGGATGTGTCTCCATTTAGCCAATGCAGGGTTGAGCCATGAAGGAATCACTAAAGGTCTCCTCCAGTTTTGGGCTATTTCTGGCTTTTCTGCAGCCTTAACATGATAATGCAGAGCTTTCTGTGCTCATTGTACCCCTCACCAATTGCCTCTGGCTGAGCCCAGGCTTTCTTCATCATGTGCCAGAGGTGTCACTCTCAAACCCAGAAATAAGGCTGAGATGTCAGGGATCATTAGTAAAAGTTTGGGATAGATGAATCACCCATCACCAACTGTCTTCACCCAAAAACAGTTTCACCTTCTGCAGCCTCATTCTCCGTGACCCTTCTGTCTGCCACAAATGCCAGGGAGCCCTTTGGAAGGATGACACCTCCCTGATTCATCCTGCAGACAGCTCCACCCTACGCAAGGCAGAAGGAAAGCAGGGGGGCAGAGGTTGGGGGACAGGGAGTGTATCATCCTGCAATTAAAAATTGCATCATAAACATCCACTTATGGCTGGCATTTTCTAACTCTTCACCCTGGTATTTACCCAATGCAGGCTCCCTGTGAATGCCACCAACATGCAGATGACTAATGTTACTTACATGACTATTTTTTACTTAACCTCATGTTGTTAATTACCTCTAAGAGTTGCAGATAAATTGGCTGCAGTTACTCATTTCTCCTTGCACTTTTTTTTGGAGTGACCCGAGCTGACAAGCAGTCATGGAGTGGTTTGGGTTGGAGAGGACCTTAAAGATCACCTAGTTCCACCCCTCCTGCCACTAGAGCAGGTTACTCAGAGCCTGACCTGGGAGCAGTTGTGGATGAGGGCTCAGGGTGCCCTGTCACCAGGTTTGCTGAGGACACAGACTGGGAGTGGCTGACACACCATCCAGCAGGATCTGGACAGGCTGGAGAGCTGGGGGGGAAGAAATGTCATGAAATAGAGCAAGGGCAAGTGTGGAGCCTTGGTGCACATGAACTGCTGCACCTGCTTTTTGTCTTCATGTGATAGGTAGTAAAGAAAGTTTTACAACATGGGTGTGACTTTTACAATGTGTTGCAACTCATTTTTAGAGGGATGTGTTGCCAGTAGGTGCTCTGGTTTTAATCACTGCTGCACATTTACTGCTGGTTTTTGCATTCTTGGTGCGTGTTGATTTTCTAATTAGTAAACACAGTATTATTATTACTAAGGTAGATTGTCAGGTAGATTAAGAAGAAAAGATTCAGAAAATAATTTATTTTATTTATCATCCCATCAGTTCTTTTCAAGTTCTAAACACATATTTTTTGCTTAGAGCACCACATTTTTGCCACAGATGTCTTGTGGATTTTTTGAAGATCCTCTTAAATGGGTGATAACAGTGTTCTGATGCTTCAGAAAACACAAGGGGAAACATCAGTCAAATTTTCAGTCCTCTCCCACAGAGGTCAGAAACCTCTTTCACCAGGTGAGCTGGCATTTCTCCTGGATGTAGCAAAAAGGGAAAAGTGGCAGAACAAGCAGGTGACAGTTACACTGTGTAGGGTCAGATCCTCTGCTGGTGTAACTCCTGAGACTCAGCAGAGAGAACTCCTGAGATAATTGCAACTGAGCCCCAGACTTATTTGTGAGAATGACTCATGTTCATATGGGAACACCACAGATGCACAGAAAGATGGTAACGTTGTTTGGGAGGCCATCAAAGGCTGGAAAGCAGCAAATACCAAAGCAAAAAAAAAATAGGAAAAGAAGTAATATTTTCAATCTGTACAGAAAAGATAAAAGATTTCTTTACATATATTTTTTTTATTTTATTTATTTTTTTCTTTCTCTGAAAAGTATGAGCACCATTAAATGAGCTCGAGTCATTAATCTTCCCAGGAGATATCACCCACAGCACTACCAGGGGATGAAACAAAGCTGCCTTGCCTATTATGTGTGTTGCAAAAGAATTAGTGTGGAGACCAAGCCCAGAGGGAGTGAAGTGCAGGGCAGGGCAGGGACTGAGCTCTGCCAGCCTGGAAGGGGCTCTGCAGTTCCTGCTGGGTCAGGAATGTGGCCACTCCTTTGTGCAGGTGACACTCCAGGCAGTGCAGAATAAGCACTAAAAGTTAGGAATTCTTTTAAACCATCACTTCTAGAGATTAACTAGGAAATTCTTGCCAGAGATGATGCCTTTGTAGACAAGCCCTGGAAATTTTTAGCAAAGAATCAGAAATATTTGCATAGGTGTCAAGGAACAAATCCCAAATCAAACCAAACTGAGAGAGAAGGATTGGTTCTGGTGATTGACAAAATGAGAAATCTTAACTAAGGCAATGGTTAAAGACTCCCATAAGCAAAAATTAATGCTGAGCGTTTACATTCACTTGACAGAATTTATCTACTCTTCTGCTCCATAAAACCAGAGTGCAGTACTTAACCTGCAGCCCCCAGCGAGGGCTGGTGTGTGTTACTTCCCAGCCCTGGTGATGCTCAGAGACCTGCT
The DNA here is from genome assembly GCA_013401355.1 of Ceyx cyanopectus. Classification (NCBI taxonomy): domain Eukaryota; kingdom Metazoa; phylum Chordata; class Aves; order Coraciiformes; family Alcedinidae; genus Ceyx; species Ceyx cyanopectus. The sequence continues at coordinate 134,215 of VYZU01071971.1, forward strand.
CTGGAATGCAGAATGAAGTGCATGGTGGAGGCTGTGGGCTGAAGGGAAATGATTATTACACAGTAATCAATACTGAGCACCTTGCAAGGCTTCTCAGCTTCTCTGACATCCTGCCGTAGCTGTCAGAGGTGGGGATATTTATATTTTTTTTTCTGATTTGAATAAGGTCATAGTTTGTTTGTGGGCTTTTGATGTGAATTGATTTTCTTCCTTTTCTGATGCTGACGACACTCCTAAATTAGCTAGTGGCACTGAGGCCTCAATATTCATCATCTCAGCACCTGGGGACAAAGGCACTGCTGGTGGGAGGGGATGCTATTCTCCCACAGTGAGGCTGAAAGTGCAGTATTTTGAATTAATGTAGTCCATATGTTTTATGGTTTTTTAAGCGTAGGAGAGCAACAGGGAGAAGGGAGCAGGATGAAGTGCTTTCCCCCTGTATGTTGATAAAGAGAATGGACACAGCCCTGCTGATGCCAGACTTGCCAAGACTTTTCCCATTCCCAGGTGGTCCTAGGGATGGACCGTCTGGACACAGCTTGGGCTGGGCCAGGGTGCCAAGAACCTTCTGCCAGAGAGTAATGGGACTCACTGAGGCTCTAAGAGCCACACAAGGTGGAAATTTGGCTTAAAATTTTCCTGTCAAATCTTTTCCAGATTGCTTGCTTCCAAGATGCCTTGGTCAAAACATGTCAGGCTCAGACCTTCTCCCAGTATTCATCCAGCTTTTCAGTACCTTTCCAGAGCACTCAGTGGATTTCTAGATGAGGAAACTCACCCACAGGCCTCAGTAGTTCTCTGGTGGAAAGGACCTAACATGGCAAGGTCTTGTCTCTGGTCCTTTGGAGCTCCCAGCTCCTTTGGTTGGTACTGAGGCTCTCAAGCAGTGTCCTGTTTCCCCTGCAGGAGGGTGAAACCTTCGTGTGCTTTCTGCCATCAGGGCTTCACAGGGTCTAGCTGATGAGATCTCTGCTGGCACTGGGGTTACAAACACCCTGAGGAGTGCAGGTCCCAGAGGCAACAGGCCAGCAGGGAGATAAATTCTCCAGTTCAACACCATCACTCCCCCATGTTGCCTCATCATCTTCTTCCAGCAAACAGGGACTTCAGAGATTTCCACGGTGGCCTCTGTGTTGGCTCCCTGCCCAGCTCAGGATCTCCTCACAACTCATAGAAACACTGTTGACATGGCACTCTCCCCTGGATACCCCCCTGTAAGCTGCTCTGTGCTCCCCCAGTGCCTCTCCGAGGGGTGAGGAATGTCCATGCCTCGAGGACCTCCTCTGACCCGTGTGGCTCCTGCCCAGGGGGGGCACATGGGCAGATGAGGGCAGCACTGCTGGGGAGCTCTCCCCTGGCATCCACACAAACACAACAGGAGACTGCACAAAGAACTCAGCCATGGCTCGGTGCTAATCCTCAGACACAAGGCATACGGATTTTCTGGCTTGGCTGTAACACAAAAGAGAACATGGTAATAATAATAATAGAGTCCTCCAGACAGCTAATTGTGAGAGATTAATTAACAGCCAGTGCCATGTGAATGTATCCAAACCTTGTGTAGAAAGGCAGAAGAAAGTGGGAAGGTGTTTTGGTGAATGAGCGAGTGAGTGTGAGTGAGGAGCAGGTGAAAAGCACTGAGTTACTTCTGTATTATTCTTAATGAGGTTGTTCCTAGTTCCCCAAGGCCTTAGAAATGAACAGAAAAACCACTGAGGGGAATGAAGGAAGAAAGCAGTGGCTGTCAGTCTGAAGCAGTGCCACTCTGTACTCCTATCTGTAGATGTGTGTAAAGATGTAGGCAAGCTCCTCCACCAGCAAATGCACAAAGTACCAGTCCTCACCTTACACCAGTGCTATACAAAAGTGGATTAAGTCCTAAAGGTTGTTTATTCCCCTTTGAAACTGGTATTTTGAGTTGGAGAGGAGTTGTTATTTTTCAGGGGATTTGTTTGAGGGAACAGGTCAGGCAAGCAGTGAGCACTAGTACGTGCTTTCTTGCCATGTGCTGGCTGGACCATCCTCCAGCTGAGCAGGCAGCCTCTTCTCATGGCACAGCATGGTTTGAGGCTCTTGGTGCCAAAGGTTTGGTGGTGTCATCAGTGGCAGCCTTTTGCCCCTGGGAAAAAAAGCATAGGTCACTCTGTGTTGCATGCAGTTCCCCAGAGCTGATAATGGTGTTGGAAGGCTGGTTGGCAGCTGTATTCATCTGTAAGAAGGCAGCTACAAATTCAAGGTATGAAATTATTCATGTGGTCACTGGCAAAGTGCTCAGGAGGAAAAAAACCCAAGGAATCTGCCAGGCAATTGCATGAAAATAGAGCCAGATGAAACATAATCCCTGTGAGGTGGGTGCTCTGGGAAGGAAGAGGTGGGTGTGAGCTCCTGAGGATTGCTGGATTCAGAAACCTCTCCTGATGGGCTTGTTGCTTCCCTGGCCTTAGGGAAAGTATTTAAATCTCTCTTTTATCTCCCTTACTTTTCTAAACTGAAGCCGTAATACCTGCCCACCTACTCACCTTGCAGAAGAATCTTCTGTAGCTGTGTCTGTAAACTGCTCAGCAGAGCCTGTGCTCTGAGCACAGAGCAAAATGTCCTGTCAGCCTGGGGCTGGAAGGTGCTCAGTCTCAGAGTTTGCTGCAGGAGTCTGTCCAGGCTGTTCCAGTACTTCCAGCATGGGAGGGACAGCTCCTCTCCCAGTGTGCAACTGGATTTAGGGATTAAGAGAGTTTCTTCATGCCCACTTCATTCTCTCTGCAGGGTAAACCAGACTGTCCTTCTCTTGCAGTTAATCCCAGCCCTTTCTGTGACAAACTTTTCCACAACCTCCCAGGCTTCTCTTTTCTGGACCATGGAAACCTTCCTCATTTAACCTTTCAAGTGGTGGAGTTTTCTGAGCTGTAATCATTCCCTTTGTTGTCTTCCAGCAATTGTCCAATAATTTCTTAGGAGGTGGTGTGCAAATGTGATAAAGATGTCAGCTGCCTTTTGAACCGTCCCTCTGATGACACCTATCTTGAAATCTTGATTATTTTTCTTTGCAATAGAGCATCATTCTTTTGATTCATGGGCAGATTCAAAGCACTACGATCTAAACTATATTCTACCTGGCACAGAGGTTTTCCCTGCTGGTGAGCTGCTGCCTTGTATTGTGAAACCTTTCACATCTTTCCCAACTCACCAAGCTCTGATATTTTTCTCTCTGCAGACAACAGCCAATTTTGATTGGCAAAATGCTGTAAAATTTTACAGCAAATGTCACTATTGTGACAGGTTTGCTTGAGTCATCCTATTAAAATGAGTGTAAAATAGAATCCTGCCATAAAATGCTTAGAAGCCCCATATGTAGAATATTAATCTTTGATGCGTTGTTGAGCAACTCAAACAAACCCTGATGAATTTAGGGCTAAATCTCTAGCTTGTGTAGCTTGCTGAATCTGCTTTGACTTCATTACAGCCATGTCAACTGACAGCTAGTGAGGAGCCAGCTCTTGAATCTCCACTGCAGGCCTCAGGAACTGGGCTTCTCAGGGCTGACTGAGACACTGGACACCTTGGACCAGATCTTCTCACAGCCGTACGTGTGCAGGGAGGGAGCAGCATCAGTGGTGGGAGGAGGTGGCCTCTGCATCTCTGGATGTCACCTGGATTTCTCTTTCTCCAGGACGAGTCACAGACAGCTGGCACAGAGGTGCAGCTAAGACTCCTTTTCCCAAGTGTGAAGTAACAAGTGTGTTCCAACTCCTCATCTGGCTGCTCACGTGAGGTGCTGATATTAGTGCTCACCAGCAGATGCAAGTCTAGCTTGTGGCTAAAATCCAGCCCCAAATCCCCTCCAAAGCTGCTTGCAGACCTTCCCATTATGCTTTCAGTGGCTCCATCACAACAGCAGCAGGAGTCAATATCCAGTCTCTGATCCAAACCCAAACTTCTGCTTGGCTTGTGGGAAGTCACTGGCATGCTGGGACTCATAGCCCTGGCTGGATAATTAAGGGAAAAGATGGACACAGTTTGGTAAATCACCCATAAATTAATCCCAACACAAGGGCTCTTGGCAGGCTGCTAGCACAACACTTAATGAGGGAAATGTGGCCCTCGACCTCCTTCCTCCTGACTCTACCCAGTGCATATTGATTAGTTACTGATCAGGAAAGGTGCTTGAGCAAGTTGATTCCTGTGTACACTCCTGGAGCATGCAAATCTCTGAAAGCAGCCTACACTGCTACCAATTGTATTTTTAATTGCTGTGTTTAGAGAGTCTCATTGATCTAATCAGAGCTAAACAAGCCCCCTGGTACTTCCCACAGTCAGGGTTACTGGGGATGTTTCATCTGCTCTGCTGTCACCAGTCAGACACAACGTGGTTTCATAAACCCACTGCTATTCCTGCTCAGAAACCACCTCAGCCAGGCAGGAGGAGAGCAGCTGGGTGACATGATCAGCAATTCCTTACTGCTCTCATTTCATTTGCTTACGAGGAAAAGAGCCCCAGACTGCCAGTCAGCTGGGAGAACATTCCCAGGCTGTGCCAATAGAAGGGCTGCTGGAGTGCCATGGCAACAGGCACACAGGCCATGGGATCTTGGGCTGGAGAGGTTCCTGCTGCATCCTGACACTGTCCCTGTTGCTCCATCATTTTCCTATCTTTAAAAAAAAAATCCATTTAATTTGTGCTTGGTGAGTGTGCAAAGCAGACAGCACCTTTCCCCAGAGCTTCAGAGAGCAGGACCTCGTGGGGTGTCTGCAGAGCATCTGTAACCCTCCCAAACTTGTCCTATATTGGACCCAGCATTTTAGGAATTATGTCTGGATTATTAGAGCAGGTAATCTCTGGAATCAGATTTGAGATTGGCTTTTGTGAAAAAGATTTAGAATAATCCCATTAAATAATTTGTTGAAAGGGCTTTACAGACAAGGGAAATAAATTGATTTGTCCAAGACACATCTGGACTTGACCAGTTCTCTGTTTGTGCCAGTGGCCTCTGGCTTTCAATTGCTTTCTCTCTTTCAAATTTGTGAGTTGATGGCTTTTAAAAGACAGAGAACATTGTGAGCCTTTAGACTTCTGCATTAGAAAATCATCCAGTGTTTTCTGTATCAAGTCCATAACTTTTGGATATCAGTGGCATCTGTTTTTAGAAAGGGCTGCTTGGAGGTCTGCAGCTGATGGGCAAGCTGCTCCATCTGCTAGTGAGTTGTTCTATATTGATTAATAACCATTCTGGATTGATTAGTAGCTAGTAAGTTGTTCTAGATTGATTAGTAACCATTCTGGATTGATTAATAATCATTCCTCATAAATAATGACAACAACAAATAATGAAAAAGCCACAATGAAATGGAAGAAGGAGAAGCTTATTTGCAGTCTGAATTTGCTCAGCCTCAACTGTTGTCCCTCAGAGATCATGATGAATTCTGCTTCAGCTTGAAGAGCTGAGTTCTGTACAAGACTCTGCTCATGCAAGGGCTAATAAGCTGTAATTGAGTTATCCCTTAACCTTCCCAAGGATAAACTGCTTTAGATAAATTGGTTTAACAAAAGTGAAAAGTTCTGCTGGGCACAGGTGTCTCCACATGTGTTAAACAGCTTCCAGGCCACCATCTGACCTCCAGTGTGTTTCATCTAAAGACCATTTCTACTCCCATGAGGAGCTGCACTGCAGGTTCCCAAGTGAGCAAACCCTGCCAGGAAGGTGACTGGGAACAGACTCAGAAGCATTATTTACAGCACTTGAACCAGTAGCCAGTTCAGCCACCACCCCTGCCAGGGATCCCTGCTAATGCAAATTTGCTGTCTCCATCTGCCTTCCAAATGTATGAAAAGTATTTTAACTGCTTTGGTAATATTATTTTCCTCTTCCTTGAAAGAAGAAAAGGGAGATGCAATGTTTGACCAGGAAAGCAAGGGGAGTAAGTGCCCTGCTGTACCCTGAAGGAAGACAATTCCAACTTCCAGTTTCACCTTTTCATTCCCAACTCTATTAGAATGATTGAATGTTTCCAGGGATGAGGCTTCTTACCATCTCTCTGGGCAACCTGAGCCAGTCTTACCACCCTCACTGTAAAAAATCTCTTCCTTCTCTGCAGTCTAAATCTCCCCTCTTTTAGCTTGATACCATCATCCGTTGACCTTTTGCAACAGGACCTGCAAAAAAGATTCTCCCATCTTTGTCATAAACCCCCTTTGACTATTGGAAGGCCACAGTAAGATCTCTCTGGAGACTTCTCCCCTCCAGGCTGAAAAACCACAACACTCAGCCTTTGCCTTACCTTGTTTCTCAATTTAGTCCTCACAGGCTTGAGTTTTTTGATGATCATGGTGGAAATAATGGTGATGTTGTGGGCACTTGGTCCATCCACACTGGGGCAAGTGGCTGCTCCTCTGCCAATGGGTTATTTGGTTGTATTATTTATAAAGGGCTTTGATAGGCTCGTTTACCAGGAGCTAAGTAATAGCAAGGCCTTTGAGGGCTGGATGCTTGTCAGATGCTACTACAGTAAGTCTACAACTGAAAATCACACTGCCTGGCTTCAAAGAGGGTTGGCTGGTGTAAATGAACCTGTATTTTAGAAGTTCTGGAGCAGATGTCATGCTTTGCCCTGGAGATCTCATTACTGCTCAAATGTATGCACAGATTTTGCCACATTACCACAGGAGCAGGGTCCCCCTCCCCACAAAGCAGGATTAGCTGCTGGTGTCTGTAGTTATTTTTGTCAAAACCCTTTTGAAAGCCTGTGAGGGGAGAGAAGGAAGGAAAGTTCAGAAAAAGCCAGTATCTGTCTTTATTAATTACAGGATGATTAATTATTTAATCTGCCCAGATATTTGTATGCACAGCTCCACTCATTCCCATTTATCAGGCTTTCAGCACCATCAATCAGAGGGAGTTTTAAATGTGAAGACAGGTTGATTGAAGGTGCTGCATGGCAGTGACCCCTGTGGTACCCCAGCACTGGGGCCAGGGCTGGCCCTGCCTCCTGCTAATGAGTGCCTGCAGTTGGGGCCTTTCAGTGATGGGCCTCAGGCTCCTCCAAGGATACTTCTCCCAGTTGGAAATCCACCATGGGAGCAGGGGAACCACAGGACAGACAGGCAGATGGCAAGGGAGGGTCTGGCAATGGCCCTGAGCTGAGAGAAGTTGCCCCACTTCATCTGAGATCATGGTGGTTCCTCTTCTGGGAACATTCCTGGGACAGTGCAGATTTCTCTGGAGCACTGGATGATGCCTCAGTTCACCCCCCTGCCATGGTGGCTCATTACCTTGGGAAGCACATAGAGGTTTGCCCCATGGATGCAGCTGCTCAGAAGGTGCTGGGTCATTTGTCACAGGGCTGATCACATTCACTCAGCTCCTGGAGAACACTCACCCAAGCAGAAGGCATCTTCCTACCTTCCTTGAACTCCTAGGCAAGATCCAGGTGTCGTGTTCAGGAGGGTAGGTGTGCATGGAAAATAAAGCACACTACTTTGCTGGGGCACTCGTCTCCAGGTAAGGGTGTGGGGAGGGGTAGGTGGATGTTCAACCTGGACACAGACTGGCTTTTCCTTTTTTTTATTCCTCACCTTCTGCTTAGGACTTGGCAAGTGCCAGGTTACCAGACTGCAGTTGCCAACTCCCATAATTTTAGAATAATTTTAGAAGGAACCTTATGTTATTGGAATTGGGTTTAGCTCCTTAGCTCCTGGAGTCAAGTTATCCTGGTAGTCGTCTGCCAGATTTCATTTTAAAGCACAGTTTAGGTTTGTAATTGCTAGAAGAAGCTTAACAGTAAAAGCCAAAGGATTATTGCAGGCTTAAAAGTCAGATGGCATATACAAACTTCAATTTTTATTTTTCATGTACTACTTTTTCCTGATTTATGACGAATATCAGTGACTCAGGGTATGCAGAAATATTCATAACAATTGAGCCAAGATACCTGGAGCACTTCACACTCCTCCATGGAGGTTTATCCTCATGCTGCACTGCTTTCCTTGCCTCTGTGTGGCCATACCTGGCACTGGCTTTGCCAGCTCTGCTACTCACTCTTGTTCAGCCACTTCAGGAGCTGGTTCAAAAGAATCAAATCAGGTCAGTGTGCAGATTTGCCTGTGCTGTGCAGCAGGTCAGTGTGTGCCTTGCATTTATCATTATATCTCTGTGCAAAACATGTAGCTGAATGGCAAGCAAGTTTTACAGATCTATTCAGCTTTTCTTTTAGACCAAGGAAATCGGTGGCAGAACGTGGACACACCTAAGTCAAGTGCTCCTGCTCTGCCATCTCACACAGACTATTGGAGAAGAACCCAGAGTCATTGGGCAGAGCAGTGCCCTGCATGTTGAACAGCACAGGCAGGCCCAGGAGTGGTGCTAGCAGCAAAAGGAGGTGTGTCCTGGCAGGAGGAACAAGGATCCTCCTTCCAAGGAGCACTGGAGTTCACCTCCCATTAGTGCATGGACACCAAGAGAGGTGATGAGGGAAGGGTGGCTGGTGTCAGGCAGTGCCACTGACCACAGAGCCCATGGGGCTTTACTGTGCCTGATTTTAATTTAGTCTTGTCTTTTTTAAGGCAAATCTCCCTCTTTCTCCTGTACACACCTTGTTTTTGGGAATGATGGGCATTAGCCACTGCTGCAGGGTTATTTCACTACCCAGCTATTGCCTCAGTACCCAAAGCACCCAGAGCTCTTAAGGTGTCATCCTGCAGTGAAATGGCTGCTACAGGTATGGACAGACCAGACCTGAGCTCCAGCAGACACCTGAATATGGGCTCCCATCCCCTCACCCTTCCCTGCCATCTGGTGACTCCACACCCTCAGCTAGCCCACGGGGTTTATGTACAACCACAGAAGAAAGAACTTAACCATCAGGATTTATCATCTAGTGAGACACCAGGGTAGGAGACAAGTGATAGGAGTTCTTCTATTTCTCCTGCAGTTTTAGGCAAGCCACCTCATGTCCCAGTTTCCCATTCCTGGCAAGGCATGATCACTCTTTTTCTCCTAATCTCTGTTTTATGTGGTACATTTTCTTCTCTCTCCAGAGTCCATCTCTGATGTGATGCCTCATTAATAGGTCCTAATTTAGCTGGGAGCTGCCAACCAATGGACAGGCACCAGAACAAGCCTGTGGAGTATTTTGTGTCCTCCCTTTCCTTTTTGTGTCTCCTTGATGGACTCGTGTGTCACAGGACCCACCAGCAGAGCCTCTTCCCATCATAAAGCTCTAATTGCAAATTAACCTTTGTTTGATTCCTTGTAAAACCTTTATTCTCCCTGTAATTGGAAAAGAAGGGAGCACAGTAACAAAGCACCTATTTATTGCTCAGCTTTCTCTGAAATGTTAAATGTTATGTTATCAGCTGCTGACTAACTTGTGAACTAATTAAAAATAGTTCTTTGAATCATGTAGGTATGGAGGATTCTCAGGGATTCTATAAGTAATAATTGGACTGCCAGGATACTTTGACATCTTAGAAATGCTGCTGTCACGTGGAGCTGGTACAACATGTTTGGGGTTTTTAACACAAATACACTTTTACAGTAATGAGAAAGGCACTTGAACAGAGCTTGTATCTAAATTATCTTTTGCTATTAATCATTTCTTTACACTGCCATCAATTCACTTCTCCTACAACGTTTTAAATACTGAGCACTGCTTGTGCAACACCTTTGCATGCAAAATTCTCAGTGAAGTCAGTTGAGGTTTTTATACACCATCAGCTTGCAAGACATGAATAATCTGATTTAAAGCCTTGTGTAACAGTGGGAAGCCTCCTGTTTGATAACAGCTACATTTTCATCCAGGCATAATTGAAGAGCAGAGCTGTTTTTTCAGTTCTTTCATATGAAATATCTTTTCAGTTCTTTCATATGCAAGTCCCTGTAGATGCCAATAAACTGAGCATGTCAGTTGTTATGGAAAGATCAGGAAAAAAAGGCATTTAGTTAGTAGGGAATGAAATTCAGTATTTTCCTGCTCCTTTTTGTAGACTGAAGTCAAGATGTTTGATGATTAAAAGCATCTGTGGGAGCAAGTTTTGGGAAAAGAAAGATTCCAACTCTCAGTACTCCCAGTAAGAACCAGCTCCTGGGTCTTTAATGGACTAGATCAATAAAGCAATCGACAGCAACCACGGGAGGAGAGTAACAGGCTGGTTTAGCATTCACAGCCTGCTGCTGCTGAAACACTTCCTCAGGGCTTTAATGAAGCAGCAGCACAGTGTGATGTGCAGAGCAGGGAAGGGTTCTCACCTGTGCTCTGCAGGTGGTCAGCACACACAGCACCCTCTCCAACGTGATGGGGGCTCTGGCCAAGCCCCTGGTGGCACTTGGCTTATTTCACTGCTGGCATCAACTCCAAACTCTGGAGGACACCCCCCCCATGTAAACACAGCCATTTCTAGCCAGCCTGGAGAGAGCCTGGAGGTAGAAGTCCAGGAGAAGCCAGCAGGAGTTAAGTGCACAGAGCATGCACAGGACAGCAGTGGTCTAGAGCCAGCATTCATCAGAGCAGGGCTGGGAAACACCAACTCCTGCCAGTCTCTGCAGAGTGCTTGGCAAGGTTCAGTTCTCCTCTATCTCTCAATGTCCCCTTTTTTCCTGGTTTCCTGAATGTGAGGGACATTACTGGAGTCAAGGGTAGTGGAAAAGTCTCTGCTGGTTGCAGTTGTATGAGTTTCTAGGCAGGCTTGCTGCAGATAGAGATCATGGTTTCACACACTCCAGCTTGGACTGCACACTGGGTGTCCTCTCAGTGGCTTTGGGGGGAATATCCATGTTTTCAGAGTGGCATTTTAGTGCTCTAAAGGCCACTAACTGCAGTGAGGCAGCTTTACTGATAAATCAGTGCCAGAAAAGGCTGGAAATGCAAATAAAAGAAACCCTAATATCAGGGAAAGGGTGTTCCTGCCCTCTGCAAAGCTTGGAGCTTGTCTCCTGAAGTCACTGTCCAACAAATCCTACAGAAAGCCATTGCAATTTCCCTCTATATTCCTAGAATTTATGGTCTTTTGACTAAAACTCAGATCTGAGAAAGGCCTTAGATGTCTTGACTGGAAAGTGATGTTGCTTTGGGTGCTGAGACTGTGTGGTGTGAGGCAAGAGTGGGAAAAAGCAGAACAGAAACTTGGAGAACAGGCAGCTGAACCCCCATCCTTGCTGTTGAATCTCTGCAAAACTCCTTTGTACTGGCAGCCTGTATTCGGAGAGAGAGGAGAGGCTGGGGGGGGGGGGGGGTTTCCATTTCCCACGTCTTTTTATGCAAGCAGTGTTTGGAGTAGATTGCATTTGCAAGTAGCCTAATTGTCTGGAGTGCATTTACCAGAGTGTGCCTGGTAAAAATGGCCTTTTGCTTTCCCCTCCACAGCATTTCAGAGATCACAGGGCAAAGTGTGGATTTTATCTTCAAGAAAACCAGCCAAGGGATGGAATTTTAAGCAGGGGTTTCTGCTGTTTGGTTTGCTGTTGCTGCTGTTGTTGTTTGGGTTTTTTTTTAATTTATAAGCTACTCTTTAGGGTTGGAGAAATGTTTTGACAGAGAGGAAAGACATGATAACAGATAATGGAGTAATCCATTTGTTGTGGCTGTGTTACCACTGAGATTTGTATACATTAGAGACCACTAATAAAAATGGAGCCATTTACACATAATTTAGTTGATTGAGTTAGTTCTGACTCTTCCACAGCTGCATCTGAAGTGCATAGTTACTTAAGGTTATCATTTTGAGAAGGTTTTTAATTTAGGTGGATGCCAGAAATGCAGGCTACTCTTATTAGGAGACATTCCGTGCTGTCCTTGTACTGTGCTTTATGTAATTAGCACATACTTAAACAGTACAGATATTTAATAATCCCTCTGTGTGTTCCACGTAATGATTGTAATTACACTGCTGGGCTGCCTGTGCAAGCCATGCAGAGCTCAACCACACCTGGAAACAAAGGTCTTCATGGGGCTCTTCCAAGGACTGGCTCTTCTCCCAGTCCACAACCACTCAGATATTGGGAATATTCACCCTGACTTCAGAAACAGCTTGGGCAGGGTACATGGACAGCAGGAACTCTACACCTGAGCTGCTCCTCTCGAGCCCAGGGCACAGGAGGGCACTGAGCAAAGCTGAGTGACATCCATCCCTTCCCACACTGCTCCTGCTGCCAGGCCTTGCAGAGAGAGCTGTTCAGCCTTCTGCCAGGTGGATGCTGGCCATGGCCAGGGTGCCACAGCCTGCTCTTCCCTGCAGGAATGCATTGCTTATGCCCAATTATTCACCAGACAGTTCATGCCAACAAATTCGGGTTGGTCAGTTGCTCCTGATGCTGCCTCACTCCCATCACACATCCCACTGTGGCCAGAGGAGTCACAGATACTTTACACCAGTGAAGACCTAATTCCTGGTGTGCCACATTGTTCTTTTTTTTTAACTTGTTTTGAAGAGTGGCAAAAAGCAAGTAAACTTGAGAATTATTTGTGATGAACTTCTTCCGAGCTCTTAGATAGTCAGCACACTCAGAAGCATTTAGCAGCTCTTGGAATACTCATGCACAGAGAGTAATCTGGTGATGAATCCTTCAGCTGACCCCCTGCAATCCAGTCTGCTTCATGAGTTACTCCCTTTGACATCAAAAGCCTTTCAGCCAAAATGACTTTTCTGTTCTTCACTGACAGCCCTTTACTCATTACAGCCTGGGTTGTCTAATTTCATTAAGAGGATGGCAGGAAGGGGACCCTGACACACTGATTGTCTCTGGAATGCTGAAGCANCCATACTATGCCCCTGAGCAGAGCTGACAGATTAATTTCCTAACATGGTGCATGGGAAACTGGGAATGAGCTTTCCAGCTGAGTGCAGGACACAGAGTGTGTCTCCAGTGTGGGGTGAAGGTTTCCAGCCATGGCTCTCCTCTCACTGCTCTTCAGCTTCCTTATTCTGTCTCTTCCCTTTCAGGAGGTGCATTTACAGGTGTAAGTGCCAGGAGGAGTGTTTCTGTCTGTGTCTGTGGTCTGACAATGGCATAGTATGGACAGGGATACCCTTAGATGCTTCTCTCACAACAAAAATCTTCAGGATCTGAATTCTGGGTTTCAGTTTTGCACTTATGACTGTTTCTAGCTGGAAGAGATGATGCAAAAACACTTCAGCACACATGCAAATCAGACTCTATATTGGAGTTACCTTAGCATTAAACAAAACAAATGTTCATATCCAGGATGTGCAAGACTAGTCAGCAATGGCAGCCTTGTTCCTGTAAGGGAGAGAACAAGTGGGACACCTCTTCCTGGGAGAGCTCTGAGGATCAGGTTGTCTATCTCAGGGCATGTGTGGCTGCAGGTACGAGGAAAGACACACAGCTGCTGTATGTTGTTTGAGGACAGCAGAGTCTTGCACAGTTCCTGGAGGAACAAAACCCAGAGACCTGGATGTGTTTAACAGAGCACTTCACTCACACTGAGCTACAGCAGCTGGCATTGCAGCACTTAAAACTTTCCCCTCTGTGATGATGACATGAACTGCACATCCCAGTGGGTACCCTGTGAGTAAGCAGTGGCAGCAGATTTGCAGCAGCAAAATGCAGCTTCTGTGATTCAGGGAATTCCAAAGGAAAAAAAGAAAACCCAAGCAGAAGTCTCCCGAGTCAGCAACCATTGGCACAAAGGGCTTCAAAAGGGCTTGAGATACTAAAGAAAGTCTTTTGCATAAGCCAGATGCTCAGAAAGTAATGCTGAAAGTGGGTGTAAATTTTTTTTTCCACCTAAACCTTGTGTGTGCAAACATTTGCCAGTCAAATGGTTGCTGCTGCGCTTCAGTTTGTAGCCTAAGGCACCCGTGGGTGCCAGTATGGACGTTATTTTCTCTGTGTGTGAGGGGATGTCTGTGATAAAATGAAGAATTCTGTATCTCACTCTAATCTGGCTTTGATATGCTTTTGGTGACCTGCCCGTGGTGATGCCCAGGACAACCTGAGTGCCCCTGCTGCATGTGAAGCCCTGGAAGCTGTCACAGCTATGGCAGCACGTGGCTCATCCCTTTGCTGCTTTCTTTCCCACCATGGTGGCAGAGATTTCTAACACTAAAAGTTCTGTTGTGAAAACCAAGCTGAGTGGCCCCTGTGTTTGCAGCAGCAGCCAGTTGGCATTGCTGTGGTACTGGGGAAGGAAAGTATTTCCCTAGTGGGTTACTCACTCACTCACTGAAGTCAGACTTGGGCCAGTGAAGCCTTAGCTCTGAGTCCCCACATAGCTGAGGAACAAGGATCTCCATCCTGAGATTGCTCTTTTCTGTAGCACAAACTGCAGTGATCTCTGTTAAAAATAATTATGATAAAAGAAAATGTAAAGAAATTAAGTCTCAAGTGGTGGCAAATCCACAGTATGACCACGGGAGAGCCTCTCCCCAGCCAGCATCCCCCAGTCAGAAACGAATGCCACGTTCCCAGTCCAGTCTGTCTGCCATTCCCAGCTGTTGGATCCTGTCTCTGAGCCCTGAACCTTTCCTCCCTGCAGACTGCTGGGGTGAGGTGGTGCTGGCTCCTGACACCGTGTTCCTCAGCTCCTTGTGCCTGCTGAGGAGCTTAGGAAGTTGTCACTGCCAAGTGCTACAGGGACAGAAATTGTCACTTCTGTATTGGAGGCCTGAGAAGATTATAGCTGAATTTCTGTAGGGTTTTCTTTTTAAGGCTGGTAGCTCTACCTCACTGCCCACAGTAATTTAACTTTGCAGACTATGAAGAGAAAATGCTAAAGTGGTTTTGACTGGGAGTTAATCCATTAAATTCCTCCAAAGTATCCAAATGTGTCAATCTTTGGCTGCAGCTTTCAGCTTCTAATCAATTGTCCAGGGACCTAATTTGGGTGTTACTCAAATGTGAGATGGCAAGATGAGGAAATCAACCAAGCAGCTCATGGCAGAAAAGACAAGGTTTCATCTTCATTATCAGTTTCCCCTGATGCAGAATTTGGGGTGCACCCAACAGCTGGTGGGGAACTGAGCTGGTCTGGGCCAGGCTGACCTCTGCTTTCCCAGCCTTGCTGACTGCTGTGGGGCAGCTTTGCAGTGTGCAGAGCAGAGCCAGACTTCCCAGTGTCCAACACTGCTGGAGATCTTCATCCTCATTTGGCCAAACTTCTCCTGAGCCAGTGCTGGAGCAGCCAGAAAACAAAGCTGCATCACACAGCTCTGATAATGTTAAGGTGCTTTAGAAGGGGCAATCCTCCATGGATGTCTTCACTGGCTCTGCTCAGGGTTTAAAGGACATTACAATCTAATTAAAAAGTAGGGGAAAAGGATAGAGCAGAAGTGGGAGGGTGGCCTGACCCCAACACTCTGCGTTTTGGTTGTTCCCATCCCCTCCAGGATCATGGCTTGTAGACCAGATTTACAAACATCTGTGCCTGGAAACCACTGGAGAAAGAATCAGGGCTTAGTTTTGTACAGCTAGTCTGAGCTCAGGCAACTGAGCTCTGGTTTTTTTTCTGAAGGGTTTTGACCCCTCTAGCCCAAAAGGCACTGAGATGAAACCAGGCTGGGATGTCTTTGTGTGAAATTAAAGTCTCAGGTAGAAGGTGACTCTTGTAGAAGCAGGAGAAAGGGATGCAATGCAGCATGTGTGGAGGTGTGTGCCTGTTTGTAGCTCATCATTATTGGGTTTAATTAAGAGATGTTGTTGCTCTAGCAGTGATTCCAACGTCCTCACGGCTCTCACGTAGTGAAGTTATTCAGAGAGTGTTCCGCAGATGCAGTGATAAACACAAAAAAGAAATTGTCCAGCTAGAGAAAGCCAAAGCTGAGCTCCACTCCCAGGCCTGCTGTGCATACAGCCCATTGCTGTTGAGTTAGAAGGACACACTGTGCAGCTCTCACCACTCCCTGTTGCCATGAAGATGTAAAGCTTTGGATCTATCCCAGGGAGATGGCATTTCTGACAGGAATCCTTCCCAGTGGAGTTAAGCCCCTGCAAACACGTGTGTCCCCTTTACAGCAGTCACCACGAGCACCACAGCTCTGGCTGCTGCCATTCCTGCTGCTGTGGAGCCCAGTTTGCCAGTTGCTGAGCCCCTTGGCCTTCCACAGGCACTGGGGCACGGGGAGAGGCACGGTGGGAACTCAGCACCCAGCGGGCTCAGCCTGTGAAGCATCAGTATTAAGGTCAGACTTGCAGTGCATTAATATCACTCAACAGAAATATTAGCTGTCAGGCAGCTTAGAATTGTTCTTTTTTATGGCTTAGGGAACAGTATTAGAGCCAGAATGAGGGGAATATAAATTCAGAGGGTGTTTACAAGGTGGGAAAACAAGAGTCAACACAAATGGGCTATTATCTGTATTTGGTGCTGCCTGATTCTCAGTGAATGAATGTGGACAATTTGTGCTGAGCAGGTTTTCTCAAGGTTAGGGAGACAGGGAGTTGCTCCCAGGGGAGGGTGAGGAGCCACAGTACAAGAGTCAGGTCACGTACCCCACAGCAGTGTCTCCTAAGGCAGATGATGGCAGGTGACTTCAGCACTGCTGAAGCTCTGTGCCTCATCATGGGCTATGAAACAGTGTCTTTCCCCCCTGCCCTAAGCCCCTGCAGGGTTAGTGGGGTCAGCTCCTGTCAGAAATGCTGTGCTTTGCCAAAAGGTTGAGACAATGCAGAGACAGAGGTGAAATTTCTTCAGATTATTTAAAAATACCCCAACAATTGCTTCCAGAATAGCTCCAAATGATAGAAAAACTGTAAATTAATTATGGATGTTGCTGTTAGAGCTGTAACACCAGCACAAAAGCCCTGTCAAGAAATCTAGAGGTGAAAGAGCAAGACACAAAGATGTGAAGACAGCCACTATTTCCTAATACATGTATTTAAGGAAGCATATTTTGGTCTTGGGCTCCATTAAGTCCAGTGATGACATCATCCCTTCCAGTATGGCACATAAGGCCTGGTCAGGTCAAATGAAGCAAACTGACCTGGCCTTAAAAAGGAATGTTTTGGAAAAAAGGTAATTAGATTGGAAAATATAATGGCCTTCAATTTAAATAAAGGTGGTGATTCCAAATATTGTAACATCTTTCATGGAACAGAACACCCTGAGGTTATTAAAATATCTGCTTGCCAGAGGCAGTAGTGAGCTGAAAAAAAGAAATACTATGTATAAAGAAATCCTGAAGTAATATTTGGTTTCGGGGGTTGTGTTGGGTGTCTGTGAGTTCTGCTAAGCTGCACTCAGGTATCAGCTTCTAGCTCAAAAACAGGTCACTTGATTGGAAACATTTTCCAGTTACCACAATTCAGGATGAAATGGCAGTGCATTTCTCATTTTTACCACTTTTTCTCCTTTTCTGGAGATAAACTCACTTAACTCTATCCAAAATTGCAAATAGTTTTGGTTATTTTTTAGAGCTGCTTGATCAATACTTGTTGTTATTTTACATCCAGGGTAGAGTTTTACAAAAAGGCCATGAACTGAGTGCTTCTGGAACATAAACTGTCTTGGAAAGCTACTAGGAAATATTTCCTACAGAAGAATTCAGAATGGTTCCATGGGAATAGGAAAATCTCGTTATCTGGGGTTGTGCCAGTGAATTAATGCAAAAATGGAAACAGTCTTTGAGAGCAGGAATGGTGAAATTCTGTGACCTGGTGTGTACAGGTCAGACTGCATAATGAAAATTGTCAACTTGTAGCCTTAATAATATATGAAAAACATCCTTAAGGTATCCCAGGAATGGAGCCATTCCTCCTCTTGAAAAGCAGTGTTACCACCTTAGGGCTCTTTTGAGCTCCTTACACAGCACCATCACAGCAGTGCCTGTCCCCCCTGAACTCTTCATCCTTCCAGTTCTAAGGGATGGGCAGCTGTAAATTTGGAACTGAGCCTTCACCTGCATTTGATCTCAAACAGTGTCAGTGGTTTAGATCAATTGGTCCTGTTTTTTACTGCTGTGAATTAAAGATCAGCCAGATCTTTCTGTCTGTAATGGTTACATCATGACAACATGGAAGAATTCCACCCAACAATGAGATGTAGATGGACTGATAGTTGATATTCTAGTAGCATCAGAAGATAGGGTGGAAATCCAGCACTGGGGTGGTGCTGCTGGGATTGCTTCTCCAGTCCCCACAGCCCCTGGCAGGAGAGGACATTTGCAGCTGAGTCAGAGCAGACCAGGACTTGTCTGCATATGGATGTGTCTGAGCTCTGTGTCCAAAGTGCTTAGTAAAACTTGCCCCGAGCATCATTATGCTCTTAATCTTTTCTCCGTAACATTTTCCTCTTTCTCTTAGCATCACTTTATTTTGCCAAAGTCAATATTTCAGGTGGTGTTTGCTTTTAATTTGACATTTATTCCCAGCGTTCAGGTTTTATTCATTCAACCCCTTTTTATTATTGTTTGTCAGCTTTAATTCAGGAGTGTACATCATCTGTAGGTGGAGTAGCACGACTACTAAAAGGCTCCCTGACATAATTTGCTGCCCTGTTAACAGCAGCAATAATTTGAGCAATTAGCGAGGCTTTGACACGGGCTTTAGCTTCTCTGTCACAGAGGAATTCCTCCTGGGTCCTCCTGCTGCAAGTGCCCCAGGAGAGCAGCCTGGAACCAGCCCCTTTGCAAGGACTGCTGAGCACTGAGTCCCAGCCTTGACTGTATTAACAAAGCTGTGTGGGGAGTGCCCACCCGGGAACCCCCAGAGGCTGTGGGGGTGGAGCTGTCTGTGTGGTGCCCCCAGCAGCCCCCCTCCTTTGCCCCAAGGAAATCCCCCAGGGCCCCTTGCCATTGACAATGGCTTTGGTAGCAGAAGGGTCACTGAACCTGCTGGGAGCCTCCAGCAATCTCTTGTTCTTCCTTGCTCTTCTCTGGTGGGCCTTGGCAGGAGTGTTAAACACACACCTGTGGCCTCTGGTGTAACTTGCAGGCTGGCAATGTTCATGAGAACCTCCTGCACCAGTAAGTACTGGGCATCCTCCTGCAGACTGGCAGGGCATCACTAGAACAGCCCCAGTGCCTTATCACAACTCAGAGCACATCTCCAAGGCACACAGTCCTGTGTTTTACCATCTCATCCTTTGGGTGGGGAACTGAGGCAGGGATGTCTCACAGAAGGGAAACCCATGATGGGATTGCCTCAGACCCTGAAGGTTCCTGTGCCAGAGACCCAGAGACCACCCCTTCCCCAGCAGTGCAGGATTGGGGTCTGAATCAGAGGGACCATGAAGAGCAACTCAAGTCCTTGAGTGGCCAGTCAGGCAGGATTCAGCCCATGGATCCCTGCAGGGCACTGTGACACAGAGAGATGCTTTATCTCTGGGAAAGAACAGCTTCATTAGCACTCTGGAAAATTGCATATGAAAAATCCCCCTGTGCAACGTCAGAGCTTAAAGCCACCATGTTAAAGCTCTATTTTTGGATCTCATTAAAATAGATACAATCTGTGCATAAAATAAATTACTTGCCTTATAATTTTCAGTTCTGATAGAGATTTACCAGTAAAAGCAGAAATTAACAAACTTGTTCTGCTTTTTATTATCAAGATCCTGATTCAGCACAGGGTTGTGGTGAGATTTGTTCTTGGCTGAGCTTTCCTCACATGGCAGAGGGAAGGTCACAAGCATCCTTCTGGCATTGTTCTCTGCAGGCTTGGAGGGCAGCTCACTAGACAGTGCCCCACGAGCTCTGTCACCCACAACTTCAGCTCTTCACTCTTCAACACCCGCACAGGAGGGTTGAAGGCACCTTCCCACCTCGGCAGAGGCTGGGATGCAGTGGAGACAGGGTGGCAATATTGCAGGTCTGAAGGATGGGGTTGTGTGGCAGATGGCTGAGATCTGTGCTTGTTAGGGCTGGGAGCAAGCTTGGGCTGGCTGACAGGTACCTGATGCACCAGGGTAATTAACTGGAGGTGATGTGTTCAGAAGGGTCGTTAGTGGCCAGCTGATCTGCCCTGCAACACAACTCAGACCTGTGGCCTCACTCCTGAGTCACCAGTGCAAGGGAAGGTCCATTCCCAAGAACCTGTCCTGCAGGAGGGGTTCTGGAGCCAGGCTCTAGCTGCCTCCCAGACTTACCCTTCCCTTTCACTGAAGTTCATCAGCAGGATTTCAGTATGAACTGAAAGCTCAGCCAGGTCAGACCTGGTGAACTCTCAGCTAAATAGCTTGCAGTCTGTATTTCACGGCAGCAGATCTCAAGACTGACAGGTTGAAAGGCTACATAAAATAAGAGCAGAGCAGACAAAAGAGTGCAGGCTGATCTGGCTTCAGCAAGCAAGTGGCATCTGCAACCAGGAACAATTTCATTCTTTTGCTGTGAGTTGCTGCATGACGTGATCAAAGAGGAATAAGTATCTGAATTAAAGGCCAAAAAAATAGTGCAATTGAATTGCTGATTTCTCAGTAAGGCTCCCTGAGATAAAAGAGTTGTCCCCGGGGAAAAGAGAGGCCGGGGAAGGCATGAAAGGCACGGTTGACATCTTCTGCTTTGCATGTAATCCCCTGAAAATTGGAATGTCCAAATGCTTGCGACGACAGAAGCAGGAGCCTTACTCTGGGATCGCATGAGCAGTGATCTGATTCACAGGTGAAGATGTAATAAAGTGTCTGCAAAGCAGCTGCCAGTGAGAGGGCAAGAAACAGCAGGCTCACTCGGTTATGGGTCACACCACAAACACCTCTTGAGATCAAGCAGTCAAAATAATTAGGGTTGGGAAGGCAAGGAGTGATGTTCCCAGATGGTGTGGGCCATAGATAAGGAATCACCCTTTTTATCTGCTGCCAGCTATCTGTTCATCCAGTTCTGTGCCTGACTCAGATCTCTGTTGACATGCAGGGCTCTGCTGGTGGAGCTGTCAGGGCACTGTTGCTTCCAGCCTGGATTCAGGGTTAGGCAAGATGGGTCTTGCTTTGTGATCTGGCTATTTGCTTTGGTATTTAGACAACAGAAAAGAGAGAAGCTCTTGCCAGAGCCAAGAAGGGCTGACACACCTTTCTGGAGGACTAGCAGCTGAGAGCCCGGGGGTGGTCACGGGGCTGCATCACCCACAGCTCCTGTACCACACTGCGTGGTGCCAAAGGCAGCAGCCATCGCCTTTGCCAAAGCCCTGAACGGTGCTTGTGCTCTGCCCTGACTGGCTCCATCCTGCTTTGCCCATGTCAACTACCACACGTGGCAGAACCCACCACAGCCATGGTGATCTGCCAGCCTGTCCTTTCCAGGTTCTTCCAGTGGCCATGAAGTAGCTGCAGTTTTCCCACAGAGAAGGTCAGGAATGGTGACGTGTGTAGCTCCCCATGTATCTGATCAAGATCTGTGTTGAGAAGCATGGAGCATTTACCCCAGTAGCAGTAACATTTGTAGTTACACTGTCTGCAGCTTCAGCCTCCAGGATGAGGTGATCAATGCGGAGGTCAGGAAGGAACCCTGTTCCTCAGGGCAGCTGTGCACAGCTGGGGCTACTTTGCAGAGCCACTGCCTTTGCAAACACAGTCCTCGGGCTCCAGCAGGTACAGGGGGGGCTTTTCCAGTGTGGAGATGTCTTTAGTAAGACAGGTCCTTGAGAGTGTGTAACAGGGCTGGTCAAAAGTAGTTGCCTGTCATAAGCTCTGTTTTATGCAGCAATCCAGAGCTGTCTGTTAAGATACCCAGTTTTTTCCTGGCTGTGTTGGTGATGACAGCAGAGCAGATCCAGACTGTTTTTCATGTTCACATTAGGATGCTTGTGCTGGAACCTTTCTCTGTGGGTCATGCTGATACCAGGAACGTGTGTGGGCAGCCATGCCATTTCCAACCACGTGTGCCCACACCAGAGGTGCAGGAGAAGCTGCTGATGAGCTTTAGTTGAAAAGTTGAGAAGCTAAACTGGCTTGCTTGAGAATTCATTCCGTGGCTCTGTTTTATGTGCTGTGCAGTGATGTGCCTGGTGTTAGTGCTTCAGACCAGAGCTGGTGATACCAAAGTGCAGGGGCTGCTCCAGTAGCGTTCAGAGGATGAGGAGTGCTGTTCACAGACACCTCTCAAAGTGCTCACAGAGGGAAAGGAAAATCCACCTAAATCCCTTGCAGTGAGACAGTGAGCCCGAGCTGCTTTGGAACCATTCGAGCTGTACAGGATTGTGCAAGATCCTCCTGTGGACACGGAGGCAAGGAGTGCCAAAGGCAGGGATACAAACCTCTGGAGTGGGGAGATGGAAAGAAACTGGAGCTGCAAAGGAATTGATGGTTCTGTGGGAGCTTGGTAGGGGTAGCACTCGAAAGGCCATACCCATGAACCAGAAGAGTCAGAGGGAACAAAGGTTGGACTCGATGGTCTTCCAGGTCTTTTCCACACTAAACGGTCTGTGATTGTCTGAACACTAGGTCGTGCTGTTTGCCCAGATTCCCGTGTGCCGCTGCTGGGGCTGGATTGCGGATTTCTCATAGAGATTGAGGGACTTTTTTCTGCTGTGTGTTAGCAGAGAACTTTGATCACTCTGTCTGGGTGCTCTTGCAAGGAAATTAATTGCATTTGCTGCGTGAAAAGCCTTGAGCACGGAGGCAAAGGCGCGGTGCAGGTCTGCACAGGGAACCGGAGCTCCACGTGAGGTGACTGTTCTATTGCAGGGAAGGCATGATGAGTAACAGTGGGAGTTCAGGGGGGTTAATTAGCCTTCCTGCTATTCCCATCAAAAGGAAAAAATAAAGTAGGAATTCTCTCAGGACACGACGTGTGCTGAGGAGAGGCCACATGAATGCGGTCTGGGGCCGAACGCCTGGATCCCCTGCTCCGCAAGGCTGAGCCCTTAGCAAACTGCTGCAGGGATCCCTGTCGCACAGGGAAGGAGCTCAGGTGAGCAGTGGCTGCCTGTGTTCCCCTCGCACGGGAAGGAAAACTCTCTGCTCCCAAAGAAGAGTTTCTTTGTGTGCCCACCGTTAAACTGTGGCTTGTGCCCCTGAGGCTTTGGAAGGCATAGATGGAATCAGTGTGGGGATTTTGAGCTCTGTGACATTCATTGCTGTGTGTGCACTTGAGCAGCACACAGGAGCTTTAAGTCTTTTCCTTTAATTTAGCAGGGAGCTGTTGCAGCTGCTGTTTGTGGCACTTCAAAGCCCATTCTGTGTGTTGCTCCTGCACCTGACAGCACAAGGCCATGGTGGAGGCTCCTGCCTCCTTAAGCTATGTTGTGACCATTATACCTCAAAGCTACTGGAAACAGGGTATTTGCTCATAAAAGTGCAGCCATATCTGTCACAGAGTATAAGACTGTAGTTCCTTCTAGGACACAAACAGGCACAGGGGCTCTGGAGGAGAATAGATAATTGCTTTGCTTTCCCAAGGAGATGCTGCACCAGACAATGAACCACAGCAGCTGAAATCTACGCTTAACAATGGCTTCATCTATAAATAGGATATTTTGAAGCAAGGGGAAGAACATTTGGGGCAGGACTAGATAACATTTTTCAGATGAATAGTTTATTTGCTCATAAATGCATTTCAGGGTGACTGAAACTGTCCACAAACTCAGGCTGAATTCAACTAACATTTTCTGCTACAAAAAGGGAGATCCTGTTTTTGTTGGAAAACCAGAAAAGCTCTGTTGTAACATTTCAACATGAAACATTTAAAACATTCACTTAAAACTCCTTAACTTATAATTAATCTTGGTTTTATTTTTCTATTTTGAAAAGGAGACCCCAAAATGAAATGATTTATTTTAATTTAGATCCATCCCAGATAAATACTTTCAGTTTATAGCAGGGATAACAGAAGATTTAGAAGGGGCTTTCTAACTCTGTTCCCACAGGTCTGTTCTAGGGCTTTACTTGCTTTTTCCAGTGTCTCAGGAGTGTGAACATAATGTACAGCCAGCGAGCTTGTCTTTAGAGCTGATAGAGCAAGTTACACGAGGGTCATGTTGAAATGAACCCAGGAAACAGGTCAAGTACATAAAATAGAGTTCTCCTCCAGCAGCCTCACCTTACAGATCTGATTGATGTTTCCAGCACTCCTTGTTCTGTTTGGAGCCTGCTGTGGTTACGTGCAACCTACCCAGCTGAGCTTGAAAGCTCCCTCTTTTCTCAACCTGCTCATATAAATAGAGAATGTAAGAGATGTAAAAATCATCTTTAAAAGTCAGAGGTTGATGGTGGAGACACCAGTGGGGTCTTGCTTTACCGAATGCACCCGCCATCTGTAATGTGGGAAGAAAACTTGCCAAAACAGCTCCTGCAAACAGATGAACTATTCCTCTCCCAGGCAGTCTACCATTTGAAAAGCCTCATGAATAATTGTGCAAAGTGCAGAGAAACTGTAGCTTCTATCTGCGGGTCACAAGGCACTTTGCAAGTATTATCTGAGCGTCAGAAGGTAAAAAGGAAGAAATCAATCTAAGTTGATTTTCATAGAGGTTTCATGGTGGTGCCTGGAGAGATTATTAAAAAGTCTAAGCAGATTAAGCACATCTAAATCCTCTTAAAAGCAGTAGAGTTTAGACACCTAACTTGCTGTTGCTTTTTGCAAGTCACAGGCAGAAAAGGGGACATCTGAACGAAGCCACTTCAGGTGTCTAGTGCCTGTGCAGGCAGATTGTGATGTCCCTGCAGTGCTCTGCAGCCCGTGCAGGGAATGGGAGGGAAGGCAAAGCTGCATCACACTTCTGCTCTGCATCAGGTCCGGTGATCTCTGAGGTAACATGAACATTTCAGCTCCTCTAGGTCAAACTGAGCTTTATCTGCCCCAAAACCCAGCCTCCAAGAGCAGCCAGCCACAAACCCTTAGGAGAAAGGTGAAACAAGGCAAGTCTGGAGAGATGCTTCCCCAGTACATCCTCCCACTGCCTGAGAGTTGCTAGTTCAGCCACTTCTTGAATCCATCATGTTTTGCAATCCTTTATGGACTTTTGCTATGTTAATTTGCCTAATTATATTTCCAACCCCCTTCTGCTCTTGGACTCCTGCATCTGTTGGTGATGCATCCCCTGCTTTCACCATGAGCTATTCAAATAAGAGCTTTTTCTTGTTCTAAATCTGCAGCTTCATCATGTCATTGCACAGTCCTTACTCATGGTGTTGCAGCATAAAACAACTGGGGAAAAAAACCCAACCTTCTCAATTCACCATCTCTGTTTCCATGCTTTTATACACTTGGACCATATCTTCCTGCTGTCATCTTTCCCACCCTCAATCTCCTTGTCTCTGTAGCCCTACAGCATAAGAAATTGTTTCCTACCTATGTAGGGAGCCTGTGGGTAAATGAGGTTAGCCTGGGTTACTGCATCAGTTGGTGAGGATAGAATCATAGACATTGAATCACAGAATCATGGAATGGTAGGGGTTGGAAGGGACCTCTGCAGATCAAGTCCAACCCAGGGCAGCCCACACAGGAGCAGATCTGGGTGGGCTCTGGACTTTGCTAGAGTGCAGCTCTCTACTGAAGGGCACACCACTGTTAGAAGTGTCTAGGGGCTGGAGGATTAAAGATCCTGGCTTGTATCTAGAGCTGGAGCAAAAATGGCTGTGGGGCTCAGACCTGTTTTTAGCAAGAGCATGTAGCCTGCCAGATCTGGTGAGAGATTAGCAAATAATGATACAGGCATTGCCTTTCTGCTCTCCACTGAGTGCCTAAAAGCACTCTAAAGAGGCCCATTACCTTGTCTTTTTTCACTTTTGCATTATCTAGGTAACCAGGGGAGCAGGAGGGGGGTTCCCTTCAGGGTTTTCCTTCAGGGCTCTATAGCCAAGTGCCTCTGATGGATCTGTCAGTTCAGAACCTGTCACTCCCTGGAGCCACCATTAGCTGTATCCCCCTGTCCTGCAGCTGCTTTCCCTCTGTCCCCTGTTGAACTCAGCAGGAGAGCAGGGGCTCCTCTGGCTCTGAGACTGAGGGAGGCCAAGTGGGCAGCTGGGCTGTGGGCACTGGGGCCTGGAGCAGAAAGGCTGAGCAGGAGCCTTTGGCAGTGTCCTGGCAGGAGGCTGAGTGCTGCTTCATGGGGGAAACAGGGCAGGGGCAGGCAGAAAGCTGCTGAGAACATGACACCCAACCTGCTGAGCTCTGGAAGGCTGCTTGAAACAGGCAGCCAGGGGGAAGAGATGGCAGCCCAGGGTCTTTCTGTGTTTGCCGTTCACGGGAAGCAAACTTATTAAGGCTTATGATGTCCCATCAACTGATCTGCTTCCCAGCACTGGCTGTGGAGCATTTTCAGATGTCTTGCTTCACAGATGCTCTTTGAGATGGGAACTGACTTGTTCCTTGTGCAGGTCCACCCATGCACACAGGCGTTGCTGTCCCCGTGATTAGCTACTGACTTCTCTGGATTCAGCCCAGCTCTAGTCTCCCAACATCCCTGCTGATCCAGAGTTTGGGTCCCACTGTTGTAGGTACTGGAGATGTTTTTCTGCAGTAAATTCCTGCTCAGCAGTGTAGGGAGCAGGAAGCTCATGTATCTTCCTGATAAATGCCCTTAGGACTCAGGGGAGTAGAGATTCCTGCATCCCTGCTCCTCTGTACATCTGCAGGGCAGAGCTGGGAAAGGATCAAACCCCGGAGCACTGGGCTATTGCTGCCAGAGATGCTGGGTGACTGGTTTACCTAAAATCCTTTGAAAAGCAAAGCAGGAGCATCCACTCTGTGGGAGCCCAGAGATGTAATGGAGCACAAGCAGTGATACATTTGTCATCTTTATTCTGGCCTTGGTGAGGGGAGGAACCGTCGCTGCTCACTCCAGCCAGGAACCTGCTGCCTGCTCAGCCATTGCCTGGCTTGTTAGGCCAGGATGCAGTGTCTGGGACAGGGAGAAAGAAGTTTGTTTCTTTTTGGTTGGTTGTTTGGCCCTGAGGGTCAGACCTCTGTGGTGATGGTGCTGGGTATGGAGAGGAGCTCAGACAGGGTGCACAACACTGAGTTGTGTGACCTGAGCATACCCTCAGAGGTAAACCCCACTCCAGGTTTGGGATTAGCATCTCATTCCCCTGGATTGTATGGTCAGGGTTGTTGTGCTTTTAGCTGCTCCCAGGAGCCATCCTGGAAGTTGGGCTGATGCATCTTAGGGTTGTGTAGGAGCACTGGCAATGCTCTGCTGCCTCCTGCCATGGCTTCCAACCTTACCTGCAGTAGGATGTTGGTGGGTTCTGTGATGATGGGGGCAAGAGAAGCAGCAGCCCCCTGGCTCCTCCTGAACTAAACACCATGCCTAGAACCAACTGCAGTGACAGGAGCATGAAGCTGTTGAGCCAACCAAGGTAGCCTCTTGCTGCTGGCCTGTGACAGGCTTTGAGAGAGTGCATCTCACTGAGCTGCTGAGGCTCCCTCCAGGAGTCTGTAGAGGGAAAGGCTGAAAGGCCCATGGCTTGAGTGGCCTTATTTTTAAGGTGCTTTTTAGTCTCTGACTGTGGACAGCCAGGTGTGGCCCCTGCCAGCCAAGATACACCCCATGTAGAGAGCTCAGTGAGGGTGAAATGAATCTAGGGGACCAGATGTCAGGTCATGGAGATTGGCATCTCCCTGTGAGTCCCTGAACTCTTCCTAGAGCCTTGACTCCTCCAAACCAGTGATTATCTGGCAATGCCAGACTTGGTCAGAGAATGACCATTCACCACCCTGGGCAAGAGCTCTGAAGTACAGTGTAGTATCACAAAACTAGGATGCAATGAGAATGAGCCCAAACAGTATTTTCTTGCTGGAGTTCCATAGTTTGAGGCTTTTTTTTTTTTTAGCAAATAAAATAATGCCGAGATCCGATTCATGTTTTTTTAATGCCTCAGAAGTCTGCAGTGTCACTCTCCTGGTTTGGCATCCTAATTCAAAGTGAAATACATAAAGCCAAAAGGAGCATGTCAAGGAGTTTCTTCAGCTTTCATCATCTCTTTTTATTCCACGAGCAGGTGCTGTCCTTTTTAACTGACTAGCAATGTATACAAAGGAACAGAGGGAAGAGCTTGGGAATAAAACATTGAAGAGATTTTTATTGATATTTTAGTGTTGCCTGGATAGAGCTCTCATACATAATAACATCAGCTAAACACTCCACAACTGAAACGAGCTTAGAACGACACACTGCAGCACCCAGCTCCTGGGACAGATGAGCAGCTAGTCACAGATGCTGACAGCAGCTGTAGACACAGCACGAGAGGAGCTTTACCTCTGTGTGGAGCAAGGCCATGCAGAACAGCAGCTGGAGACATAGCAGGAGAGCAGCTTTACCTCTGCGTGGACCGAGGCCATGCAGAAGTCCACACGGATGAGGCGCAAGCTGCTGCGGCTCCGCGGCCCCCCGCGCCTGCCGGCCGAGCTCCGGGGCTGTGCACCCCTGCCCAAGGTGAGCTGCTGCAGCTGGGGCCAGGGGGGGTTTGTGGAGGGCTGGGACGGGGCAGTGGCAGTGGAATAGAATGTAGTTATGGAGTTGTGTTGGAGTTTCCCAGAACGGCAGGCTTTTGAAGGTGGAGGAGGGGGATAGAGTGGGATAGGGAGCTGGGGAGCTCTTCCCTGAGAGATGGAGACTCTGGGACATCCTGGCCAGGTTAAAGGTTGCTTCACTATATTGTCTCTTCAAATTCAGGCTAAAAGAGTGAGTAGGAGCCCACAGGCGCTGCTAGGAGTGGTCAGTTGAGAGCACGTTGGAAAAATGTCCTCCCTAATCCCCATCTGTGGTCAGGAGAGACAACTTTCTGCTCTGATCTGCCTCTGGAGAAACATCTCCCTCTCACTGTGGGCAGAGCAGTCTCCTAAACAGGGGGATTCAAATGACTGAAAATCACCCTGTTCCCCTCCATCCCCCATCACCTCTATTTATCATGGGCAGATTTAAAAGTTTCAGGACATTTCTTCTTCTTGAGTCATCCAACTCTGCTATCCAAAAGTCCATGGGTCACACAGCAGGAAGCACTGCAGATGTTTCCAAATGCCCAGCCTTACAAGAGCTGCCAGGGAAATACCCTGCCATTGCCTGAGGATAATTCCTGGGGGCTGTGCTGGATGTGGTCTAGAGGAGGAAGGAGGCAAGAGGACTAAGCATAGGGCATTTTCTGGTACTTTTAGGCACGTTTGATTGCTTTGTGCCCCTGTGTATCTTGCTGTGAGTGATGTTTGCTGAGGCATGGTGTGCGCCGCAGCAGGCAAGTGAATTCACTTCTGCTGGCAAAACAGGGATCTCAGAGTGAGGTGGAAGGGCTGGCCCACATTCACCCTGCAAGACCTGGGCAATAAAACCCTCTGGCAAACAGTGTGATTGCCAGGGTACCCCTGAGGAGGAGGACTGCTGGTTGCTTTGCCGGGGCTGCAGCCCTCTCTCCGTGCCAGGCTTTGTAGCAATACTAACAGCAGCACTGCAGGCATCACCAGGGGACTGTAAATATAATTTTTAATTAACTGGCTATTCTACAGAGGAGACTTTGTGCAGTACTGTGAGACATGGGAACAAAGTTCAGCCTGTCCCTGTGACAGAGCTCCAAATTTCCTCTGCTCTTTCCCGACCCAGTGCCAGCAAACAGATGTGCTCTGTGCCTCCTATTTATGTGCTCCCAAGAAATTAGCACCCCGTTAAGCTACACAATGCAGTTCATTTATTTTTATTTCACTGTGCTGCAGCCTTTCAGTGTTAACCCTGCACTATTTCTTGCTGGAATCAAATGCAGACTAGCACTAAGAGCTGCTTAACCAACAGCCTAACAGGGTATGAATTTTGTGCAGCAGAACTGGTGCCTATAGTTCAATATGAAGCAGCCCACAAGTTACAAAGTCCAATGTCTGATCCAGGTCCAAAAGGGAAAGGACAGAGGAGGAAGATTTAAATTCCAAATACCTGAAGCTGTGACTGTGATTTGTCTGCAGACCCATTTTAAGGCAATAAACAGCTATATTTTTATCTCCTAGATGTGCCTATTATTTCAAGTTCTCGCCCAAACAATGAAAGTGACATGACAAAGCATCACTGTAGGGAGCCAAGAAACAGATAAAAAGCAATTGATCCATTATAGATGCACTCTCAGGCAAGCTCAGCCTATTTTTAATTATTTTAATAATGCAGCTGATTTGCTCCAGCAAGGAAGGACACTGCAGAGGGATCTCTCCCAGCAAGCTGAGTAATAGGCTTGTGGGGCTCAGTGGCATCTGGATGTCTCCAAGAGTGTGCCTGGCACAGCAGTCTCCTGGGGAAATGGTGTCACTGCAGAAACCCTGCCCATCAGGTCCCCTCGGGCATGGGAGACCCCAGGGACAGAGGTAATGCTTTAGGAAAGTGAGGGGAGAAGCCAGGGGGATGTTGAATTGTGACCAATGGGGAATATTTCTCAGTTATTTGTAAAGAGGGCATTTCTGTTGCTGTTTGGGTCGGTGAGTTAAGTTGCAGAGATTGCTGCCAAGGGAGGTAGATTTGGGCATCCATAGGCTAAGCAGGCTGGGGACTCCTCATTCCTCCATGTTCTCCATGGTCACAGTCCTCTCCAGTTGGAACTGCCAAGTTCCATCTGAGCATCACCCACTGAGCTTGCCTGTTCCAGAGAGTCAGTGGGTCCTCCATCCTTGTGTGGCTTGGTTGGCCTTGGGGTCTGGATGAGAGAAGACTTGAGGATCCCCTCCCTTTCCCACAGTGGCCTTAAATGAGAATGCGTGTGAGGAGGACAGGACACAGATGCCTTCTAGCCAAAGGATGGCTTTCAGGGCACTCAAATCATGAAAATAAAACAATGCCTTAGTTACAGAGAGCTGTGTGAGAGACCACCCATGAGGGGACAGTTAAAAATGGTGAGTGGTGGCTGTGCTCAGGAAGGCTCTGGGTGGTTGAACACAGTGCCAGAAAACAGAATTACAGCCCCGATTTTTAGACTTGAAATGACACCTGGGACTGTTTGGAGGCAGGATGGTCCAGGGCAGGTTTTGCTGACACTCAGCTCACTTCACAAGCATCAGTGTCCCTGTTTGGAAAGGCTGGGTGAGCTCCACTGGTGCTAAACCTGCCAGGGGGCAGTGACTCCAGACACTGCTTCCCTGTGCCACAGCACAGGGCTGCTCCTGCCTCCCTTTGGGGACTGTCTTATCAAAACGTTTGTCTTCTGGTCGTGTGGAAGCAGCATTTCTTCTCCATTCTGGAGCTGTGGCAGTCCCACTGCGGGCAAGAGGTCAGGAATGGGACTCCCACACTCATTCTTCATCTGGCAGCATGGGCCAGCCCCAGCCTGGCCAGGCTGTCAGCAGGGAGCAGTGACCCCTCTGCTCCATTGCCAGCCAGGGAAGGACAGATCTCAGCTGGCCTCAGACATGTTGGAGTCTTGCTCACCACTGCACTGTGGACCTGCAGGCTTGGCCCATGCAGTGTAGAATGGGGAGCTGCTCTGGAAGGAAAGGCAGGTTTGGAACTGAGGTTGGCCAAGCTCGGCCCCTTTCCGCACAGATTTCTCCTGCCAGCTTTGCCAGCAGCAGGGCAGCTGCAGTCCCAGTACCTGCCCCTCCATGGGCTGTCATCCCCTGGGACAAAGGCAAGACATTGGGTGAAACAGAGAACAGTGATCCCTTTCTGCTCTCTCCATGTCACTCACCATCATTATATAGATTTCCTTAATTTCTCCTTCAGGTGACTTTTTTTCCCCTTGCTTACTTAGTCATTTCTTCATAGGAGCCATTTTTTTTACATCTAATTAATTTACATTTAATAATCTTCTCTGCCTTTCCTTAAATCCTGTTGATGACCTCTGTAAGTTTTCTAGAGATCAAGGGATCAAAAGTTATTATTGAAGTAGAATATAATAATTATATAATATTTATATTTTAAATGTATATCATAACACTATATAATAAGAACAGAATATTGAATAATGATATAAGTGAATCCTGGTTTGATTCAGTGCCATATTAATATCCTCTTTAGCTTGGCCCTTGGTAATTGTTAATATTTTATTTTCTTATTCCACCACTGCTGAGCAATGAAGAACTAATATAATCCAACTATCTTACTCCTGAGTGAGCCTGGAGACCATAATTTTATATGTGAACTTCAGAACATTTTTCCTGCCATGAACACTACTTGACATTTGACTACATTAAATTTAATTTGCTGGTTTATTGCTCATTCACTTAATCTCATCACATCTTTCTGCAGACTCCTTGCTCTCCCTTACCCCGAATTCCACGGTGCCCCTGCAAACTTCTCCCGTGCTGCTCACAGGCCTTCTCAGGGTGGCTGTGGAGTAGGTAGAGCAGCACGTGGCCTCCCTGACTAGATCCCTGGAGAAAACCATCTCCTCCTGTCTTAGCTGAGACACGAGGTTTGCAGGACTCCTCTGGAGCCTGTGCCACAGCTGGATCCCTTCATCGGGTGGCTGTTGTGTTCCATCCTGGAGCGTGGCTCTGAGGCTGGCCACAGGCTGGTCTGCAGCCTTGGATGGATTCACTGGAAAGTCACCACCAGGGCCTTCAGCTGACGCTGGGAGCTGCTGCAGGATGGGGCTGACTTACAGCCTCAGGAGCCAAGGGGAAGGCAGATGGCTGTGCCCCGGGCCAGCTGGAGCCTGCTAGACAGCAACTTAGCTCCAGAGTCAGTGAGGTACTGCAATCCAACCTGGAGGAGTCAGCTTGATGAGTTCCTACATCCAGATTTTTATGTGGGGAGGGAAAGCAAAGGGGGAAGGAGGATTTTGGAATCTGATGCTTCCTGGCATCCAAATTTACCAAGAAGAAGGGAGCTCACCTTTCACTTTTCCCAAGGAGAACAGCTTCAGGCTTTGTTGCAGCAGAAAAGCATAAAAACTGTGGAGGAGATAAAAAAGATTCATCCACAAATCTTCAGCTTGATTATTTAAAGCAGAATAGTTGATGAAGTTCTGTAGTAGCTGTGCAGAAACACGGCCTGGCTTGCCCCAGCTGGGTTGCCATCCCATTCCACACTTGTGGAATAGCAGGGACACTGCCCCAGATGGCTTCTCACCCACAGTTGCCTTGCATGTTCCTAATCCACATCTACTGAGGGCCTGATCCCATGGATAAAGGGGTGGAGATGAGCCAGGGTCCCTTTTCTGGTGGGCTCCATGACCAGGCATGCTTTGGGCCTCAGAGAATAGTCTGCCTGCTGTTCTCAGACTCCTGGTCTATCTCTGCAAACTGGGCTGGCCCAGACACAGCATCCTGGGACTAATTAGTCTCAGATCTGCTCTTTAACATTTTCTTGTCAGCTTCTGGATTTATTCACTGAACTTCACACCCCTCTTTGTAAGCCAGCCCGTGCAGGATGACTTTTTCTTACCATCATCAACCACCTTCACCCCTCTGAAACTCCCCAAAGAAAACAATTCTGGGACCCAATGTGTTCACACATAACATTTTAGCTTTTGATAAACAGCATCTTTTTCTGAAATCTCACTTTTGCAAATATGTTCCAACAGTCTCCACTTTTCAGCTCTCTTCTGAAATCTTATTCCCAAATGGTAGAATAAAACTAGGAAGGAAGCGAGGGGAAAATGTGGGTGTAGAAGAACATCCTGTTCTCCACAAATACCCTGGTGTGTTGTCAGATGGATGCTCTGCTTTAAATAGAAAAGGTCTCGCTCTTGCAAAGGCCAAAATAATAAATTCTTGGGAATTAGAAAAGATGGAAACAATGGTTTGGTACTGAAAGTGTTTGGACTTACTGAATTAAAGAATCAGCCAAGCTAGAGCTTCTCATTATCACATGCAGTCCTTCTTGTCTGTACCTGTAATGCAGACACACATGCAGAAAGGGTTGGGAATAATCCCTGGGGACTCAGGGAAATTCTGTTAGTTGTTTATTGTATTTGAGAGGCTGTTTCCCTAGAAGAGGTCATTTGGGGTAAGCAGTGCTGAAGTGAGAGTTAGAAGAGAGCCACTGGGATAGATTCAGAGGTCCCCAAGCTTTGATGTGTTTGAAGATGTTCTGCTCAGATCTGATTTTGTCTCTGATTTGTGCCATCCTCTTTCTACAAGGGGCTGACTGAAACAACTTTCTGCACTCTGGTGACCTTTACCATCAGTACTGGTTTACCACAACCTCTTCAACTGCTTTGGTTAGTACTAGAACAAGGAGACTTTTTTTTTTTTCCCCCTCACCTTATGCATATTTTCTATATTTTGGAACTTTTCACAGCATGGTAGGGGTTGGAAGGGGGTCTGGAGATCAAGTCCAACCTCTCTGCTAAAGCAGGTTCACCCAGAGCAGGGTGCCCAGGAACATCTCCAGGCAGGTTTTGAGTCTACAGAGAAGGAGACTCCACAACCTCTCTGGGCAGCCTCTTGCAGGCTCTGTCATGCTCAAAGCAAATAGTGTTTTGCTTTTAATCT
Organism: Ceyx cyanopectus; assembly: GCA_013401355.1. Taxonomy (NCBI): domain Eukaryota; kingdom Metazoa; phylum Chordata; class Aves; order Coraciiformes; family Alcedinidae; genus Ceyx; species Ceyx cyanopectus. The sequence goes on from VYZU01071971.1 coordinate 168,422, forward strand.
GAAATTTCTAGTACAATTTGAAAGAAAAATGGAAATATACACTTGGGTACAAAATACCCTGCAGTCTAGGAGTTAGGAAAATTCCACGGGATTTACTTTAGCAAACCAACATTTTACATCCCCAGCATTTCCCCCGGACTTCTGACCATCTCTCAGGGCAGCTCACACTGAGCAGTCAGAGAACTGTGAAGCTGAATATTGACTGCAGGAGTGCAGGAGCTGGTCTGTCCCATGTCATTGCTGTTGTGCTGGTGGAAACCTGTAAAGCTGAGCCTGGGTGAGAACCCACGAGCCCATTCATCCTCTTGGCACCAGTGGAGCATGTGGGGTTTTCAGTGCCAGGTGTTTCTTCAGCAGGATCAGGGAAGCCATTATGTGCTCCCTCCAGCCATTTTCTAGTGCCTGACACTATTTGTCATTTTCGGAATAATCTTGAAACTCATCTCTGTGAAGACAAAAATGAGCCTGTGTTGGGAGTCAAAGACTCAGTCACACGGACACTGTATTCTGACCCTGGAAGATCTGCCCTGTTGTTTCTCTCTGGCCAATACAATGCAGCTATAGGGACAGTCAAGGGGCACAAGTGATGTGGTTGTCCTGAGCTGTTACACAGAGGGATCCTACAGAAAAGGATCTTTAATTTCATATTTCAGTATTTAACACTTAGCCTTTGTGTGAGAGATGGGGTGGGGAAGGGAGAAGTGATCACATGTTTGGTTCCAGTAAAGTTCTTGTTGTGGTCAGACTGGTTGGATAGTTTATCAGTTAGAGGAGGACAAGCACATGATTCAGTGCTGGTGGCCTCTGTTGGCTCTCTGATGCAGCCTGGGCACTGCTTGCTGTGGACATGCTAAAGGATCTTCAGGAGGCTGTACCCAGACTGCTCCAGGAGCAACCACAGCTTCCTGGGATCTCTGAATTCCAGAGCAGGTGAATGCTTGTTACCAGCAGTCAGGTCTTCTGCAGAGGATTCCATGCAGTCGTGCAGTGGAACCCAGGGGAGCCTGTGCAGAGGGCCCAGCTCACCCATCAGCACCGTGAGTTATGGTTCCAGGTTCTGACCATCTTCAATGTAATACCCTCTGAATATGTTTGTGTTTTGACCTGTGCTCATTAGAACACACTCCACTCAGCCTGGTGAAGACAGACATTTGTCAGAGCTTTAATGCAAGGCATCATGTGGATGATGAACAGGCTTTCTCTGCAGCAAACCCATTATCTGACGCAGGGTCTTGTGTGTATGAGGGTGGGTCCATCTGAAAATGAACTGCATGCCCCTCTTTGCTGTTGGAACTGTTGGAACTGTCCATCACAGTGTGTCCCAAATGGTTTCTCATGTTGGTGGCTGCTAAAGCTCGGCCATCAGCGGTGGCCTCTGCTCAGGTGCTGATGCTAGATGTCTGAAAATGTGCTTTCAGCTATAACTCTGAGGACATTTAGTTGGAATTTATGACTAGAGGTGCCTCTAAGCTCTGTCAACTCCATCCATTTCACACCTTTATAAATAATGCTAGTCTGCAGTTCCTGAATCCTTTAGGGCAGCCTTGTGTTGTGTTTCTAGTGTCTGGAGTACATCACATGCAAGATTGCACTCCAAGGTGTCAAACTGTGTGGGTACATATCAAATAAATTAAAGAGAGCTTGACCAAGTAATGTGAACACCAGGGAAGGCAGTTTGGTGAACTTGGCACCGTGTGGGATGCACAAGACTTTGGCACCTCTCTCTCCTGGCCATACTGAGACTTCCAGTGGTTTTCCTTTTTGTGCCTCAGATTCCTGGCTAGTTGGTTCCCAGCGAGCATTAACCACAATCCCTGAAGCATCCCCACTGGCTTTTGCTTTGGTTGGCTCTGCTCCATCACTACCTTACCACGACATGTGGTGCTGTGGGGGCTACAGACAGAAATGCTGAGCAAGCAGAAATGTCACCTTTTCTCCATTGGCTTAAGTGGGAGCAGATGTGCAGATGAACAGCAGCCCCTGGGATCCTTCTTTAAACTTCCATAAATACAGCAAAGGGAAAGGTGCAGCTCTGAGGTGCTTAGCATCCTGGGTGGGGATGCTGCAGAGCTGCTGGGGTTGAGCTGTGGAAGGAGGGATGCCCAGGGTGTTTGCAGAGTCAAACCCTGGAGGATTATTTGAGGTTATTCCCCCTCGTATGTAACCACCATAGCCCCTGGGGAGTGGGTAAGGGAATCTATTAATAATACGCTTAGGAAAAAATTAGTATCCAAACGACTTTTGTTTCCTTGTTTTTTACACGTCTGTGCCCTCCTCTGTCACCAGCTACAGTGCCCAGCCTGATATGCTGTGACAAAGACCTATTGATGGTGGGCTTGTGTGAATTGGCCCAGCACTGGTCACAGCCAAGTTCTGTGGGACCTGCTGCCCCCCACACAATACACTGCAGTGTGCTCAGCCGCTTGTGAAAGGTCAGAAATGAACAGAGAAATGGACTGGAGTCAAAAACAAGTAGTCCTATAAATATCAGTCATAGTCAAAGGCAGTTTATTCCATTCCTCTCCTTGCTCTCCCTCTGCGTGTGTCTCTCCCTCCCTCTGTTGTGGTTTCCCAGATACAGCTCCATGTTTCTGCGTGGGGAGCTGTGACAGGGAGCAGCTCACACACTGCAGCTCTGCTGCCACCCTGCACACATGGAGCACCCCTCAGTCCCACCCGCGGCCGGCGCAGGGTCTGCCCGGCCCCTGCACTCACCTGGCAACTTCTGACTTCTTGGATTCCCGTTATTTGTGAGAAACTCATTTGCTGCAGCTTGGGAGCTGGTTCTGGCCACAGACAGCTGGGATTGAGACTGCCGAGGGCTCCTCTGTCCGGAGCTGACATTTGGCTTCACAATGACTTTAGCAGCGAAATTAGAGGATATTGAAGTGACGCTGGAGCACCTACTAATGGATGTGTTTGTAAGTAAGCTACCATTTCCTATTTAAAGTGAGATGTTAGTCGCCTAGTGGGAAGCCTACAAGTTCAGTGGTGTATCCAAGTGTTGCAGTGACTGAACTCCTTCACACTTCTCATTGAACTGTGTTTCCAGCACTACTATTGTGTTGTTCTGTAGCTGAGGCATCTATTGCAAATGGTAACGTGCAGAAGTGGAAGGGAGTGAGCCCAGGGCAGGACAGATGCTGTTTTGGTTTTGTGTGTCTTCTACAGCTTTGATGAAGTAGTGAAAAGGAGGGGAGATTTGGTTGCTTTGAGGAATATCTCTGTAAAAGAAAAGTGCATTAACAGAGCCTTTAAACTGTGTATTGCTTAGCATCAAGCGTCCTTGGCTTTAGGGCTTTGACAGCTATTAGCTTACAGTCTTTGACTTTTCAGTTAGTTCTGTATCTCAAAAACATCAAAACATTTCAAAACCAATTCCTGCTTTTTCCATGTTTTGGAAGTTTTTTGCAGGGCGGGGAGAAGATACTCGTGAAGGATTGCCAGGTCATTTATTTTCTGCCAAAAAAAAAAAGTTATGCGAAGGTGATCTGTGCACTCTGAATTCAGGATATGAGAAATAAGACAGCAAGTGACATTCTGAATTTTCAGAAGAGTTTTTTGGCACCTTGTAAATGAAATGATTCAAACTTCAGGGTCTAGTAAAGAGGAATCTTAAGCATCAACCACAGAAGTGAAAACCAGGAGAGCATGCCAGCTTTCTAGACTCTGGTCCAGTCCTAAGGTGTCCATCTGTGCTGTGAAATGAATTCAAGTCTCTTTGGGCTGTCATTGCCCTTCAGTGTCTTGGGGAGTGTGCTGTCCCCTTTCCAAAAGGTTGCTGAGATAGAGTAGAGGAAAATAGCTGGAGGCTGCCCTGCCAAAACCTCTGTGTAGGGTATGGAATACTGAAATGGCTCTTTGGGCTGTGAGATTTGAGTCAACTTACTGACTCTTTGCTGCTCTGGGTTCAACTCGTTTCCCCGTCTCCAAGTACCGAGTATCCCAGAGAGCCCCTAAGGGTTTAAATCCCCATGGCAATCAAAGATGCAACATCCATATCTCACAGCCACAGCACTCTGTGAAATTAGTCTGGGAATAGTGTGGGAGGAGGCTGGTGCTGCTTTCTTTGGTCTGTTTGCAGTTGCTGTGGAATATACTTGACACCATGATCCCTCTTGGGCTGTTTGTAGCTCAGCATCACTTCATCGAGCACCTAGAAGACTGAGAAACTTCATGAGCCAGCTGTCATTGAACAGTGGGTGCTTAAAGGTGTTTTTGTCACAGGGTGGCTTCTAGGTGTATCTTAGAGACTGCTAGGATCTAGAAAGTCAGGGTTGACTGAGTTGTTTGAGGCTGAACCAGGCTACACGCATCAGATTGTGTTTGAAGGGTATGAAAAACCCTTCTGGGAAGCACCCAGCCCTGTAAGGGGTCCCAGGTCTCAGGGAATAACTTCTTCATGGCTGTTCATATCCCATCATGAGCACTGTTTTGGAGCTGTGTCTAGGCTTTGTCTATTCTTACATCCATTCCTTGCTTCCATCCAGGTGTTGTTTCTCGTGGCTAGAGGGGTTTGGTTTGGGTTTGGGGTTTGCAGTGAGGGTGACAGTAGACCAAATAAAATATGACCAAAATCTCCAGAGATCCAGGTGGCCTCAATTTGTGAAGCCAATGGATTTCTTCTCAGGGTGTGTGTGTTGAACTGGTCCCCTAAATGTGTAATTCTAGAGACCCAGTGAGACATCCCCAGCTGGGACACGGCAGTCCAGCTGAAATGATGATGCAAGGAGATGTGTGTGTGGTGCCATGCTGTGCCATGCCACAGCCCCAGCTGGCCCTGCAGGAGCACTGTGCAGGGGCACACTGGAGTAGTGTCCTTGCTTCACCCTCCTCATCCCTCTGCAGAGCCTGGGGCTGTAGGAGTAGCGTGTCCAGGCTTCACATCCCACTGACTGCCAGGACAGGGAGTCTCATGTGGCCTCTGTGCAAGCCCAGGAGGTGAGTTCTCCTTGCTGGGCAGCCATGTGTCAGCTAGCTGGGCTCTTCTAAAAATGACCTAGGAATTATGGCAGTAAGAATTTAGGATAATCTAGACCAAATGTGTCAAATGCAGAATAATTTTGTCTGACACTCAGGCAGTTCCAGGCTTTACCCATAGCACCTTGTTTTGTGGCTGTGTTTGGTCTTAAACCACCTGTCCACTGAGTGATGCTGTGAAGGATCTTCCTGCCGGATACACAACAGCAAGTATGCAACTCAGTCTGAAGGAAGGACAAGACACAAAACTCTGGCTCTTACTGATCATTCTGGCAGCCAGGTTCATCCGAGGTCATTAATCTATTACCAACTGTTTTGCTGTTACCAGCAAGACTGGGTGAGGAGCATGGGCCAGACCAGCAGGACTGAGGGGGCTGCAGGCAGAGAGGCTGCCAGGTAACAAGACCCTCGTGGGAATAATCCTGAAGTCTGCCCCATGCCATCCATCTTCATCTGTGTCAGGTTTATTGCTGAAGGAGTGAAGCCATCTGTCACCATAATGCTCCTCTTCTGATGCTTTGGTGCCCTCCACTCTCCAAACCAAGCAATTACTTAAAAAATTGGGAAATGATGGTCTGTGAACCCTTTACTTTTCTCTTTTTTTCTTTGAAAAAAGCAAGTTGTAATGTTGATTGAGCCACAGGGGCAGTAACCCATTCCCAGATCAGTGGATTCTGAGAAAGCCCAAGAGAGCAAGCAGTAAACAGCAAATGAGATGTAAGTTCCAAGGAAAACTGAGCCCTAGCTCAGCTTGGACTAACCCACCTCTATGTAATTTGTCATCTGCAGCAATACAGACCAAAAAAGACTATAGGATTGAGCCAGGTTTTCTTTGGATGAGGTTTTTAGCTAAGGTAGAAGACACCTGGAGCTAGCTGAGCAGAGTTTCACAGAGAGGATGACAAGCCCTGGCAGCAGATATGTTTAGCACTTCCTCTGGACAGCCAATATTACCCAGGAACACTGTTATATATATATTTAAATATATATCTATTTGTTTTTTTCATGGAGACCAGAGATTTGCATCCACGTGACATCAGCTGCCTCATCCTTTCAGCACACGGTGTGCTCACCACGCTGTCATCCCCCTGTCAGAGCAGCAGCTGTTGCTGTGCTGACACTTCTTTCCCCTGTAACCAAAGGGCACTGCAGAACTTTCCTGGGCTTTGCAAGGAGAGATAAAAGGGAAATCTCCAACATGGCATTTCATCATTAACTGTCATCACCAGCGGGTTCTCACCGAGCTGCTCCATGACCTGGGATTGGACTGCCCAGAGAAACCCAGACAGGGAGGCAAGGGCCAGAGCAGGGAGGTGGTGCAGGGACCAGCTGGGCAGGTGCCTCAGGTGTCTAAGGGGAAAAGGAAATTCAGGCACGAAAAACAGTCTCCAAATCCCTGTTTCACTGCTTGCAAAAGACATCCCTGAGCCAAACCCTCCTTGCCTCTGCACACTCTAATTCTTGTGAAGTTTGTGACAGGAGACCTTTGAGGTAAACCTCAGGACCTTGATGGGTTCCAAGCCTTGTCTTAAGCACAGCTGGAGTGAGCCTCCCTGTGATACTCACTGCTCAGCATTCCTGGGGCACTTTGCACGGGATGTCTGGGTGGGTTCAGGAGTGAGGTGCCTGAGGAGCCTGCCTCGCTGGGGGAGGCTTTGCCTTGCATGATGGATGTGGAATTAGACCTGGGAGAAACAGAACCTCAAGCAAACAGGCAAGGGGATAATAATCCTGGTGGAAACTGAACCTGAAGTAGTCAAATGTCAGCTGGCCTCAAGAAGGAGACTGATTTCTGCAGGCATGTGGGACAGAGCTGTAGTGACTGTCCCAGGAGAGAAAGAGCAACTTTAGATGAAGCCTTTAAACCATGCACACTTTATCTGTGGCCCACGCCAAATACTAGCTCAGAAATGACAGTCAATTTATCTCCAGTGGTTCATGGGGTCTCAGACACCATCCAAACACAGCTGAGCCTGCCAAATCCATAGCTCCATCTACATTCCTCAGACATCTGTTTCCACATCTGGCTCCTCAGCCTTCCTCCCACCACACTCCACAGATAAATATATACATATGTGTGTATATATAGAGAAGAATATGCTTTATATAGAGATATATTTTAAAATATGTGTGTATATATATATGAGACTACCTGATGAAAGTGACATTTGTGAGGCTTTCCTGGCACAGAGAGGGGCTGTGGTTGCTTTGGCCTGGGTGGACACAGCAATCCAGCTTTTCTATACTCCAGCCTCCTCCATCACCCTGAGAAACAGCTGTTCTTCTCCCCCCCCCCCACGTCGTCAGGTCCTGGCAGAGTTAACACCAAAATAACAAGGGCATGAAACTTAATCTCTGTTTCTAAGTCCATAGCAGTCAGAGGAAGCCAGAGGAAATTACCTGGGCTGCTGTGAGTATTCTGGCTTTTGCCAGCTCGCAATGAACAGGAATGAAGGTCCAAGTCAAATTCCTGTATCCAGCCAGATCTCAAGCTGGATATTTGAAAAAGAGGGGATCAGACTCCAACACTGAAAGTCCAAAACGAGGGATGAGTCCCTTGGCCAGAGTTGCCAGAGGAGGCAGTGCTCCCTGGCAGATATTGGCAGTGGGGGTGGCACCATCAGGTGGACAAGGCCACCACATCCTGGTGAGGCTCTGGGTTGGTGGCTGCTACTGCCCATATACTCCAGCTCTTAACACCAAGCTGCAGAGAGAGGCATTTTAGTAATAGTAGAGAAATAGCAACAAACACAGCAGTGCTAAGTGCCAGCTCTTCTCATCATCATTATACAGATAGGAAAACCAAGACAGAGGGACATGAAGCCATTTGAGTAGCACCCTCCTCCATCTTCCCACTCAAAAAGAAGTAGAAATCTAACTTCCAGGATCTAGTTTTGTGATTTGTTCCCTCCAGAGTATAACATTCCACCACAGTTTAAGAATAAACCAACCATCAATGTCTGGGACACAGATCTTTGATGCCAAGGATGAGATGTGCTTTTGGACCTAGTCCTAGTGTGCTCTGGAAAAGACAGGTGGTATATCTGCCCATTCTTCAGGCAGTTACACTATGAACCTTGCTATTTACCTGGTAAATATCTGTATCAGTGCTACACAGCAGCCATTCTTGTAGCTGAGGACATTCTGGAGAAAGGATGGTTGTGCTGAACTTGCTTGGAGCACCATTTGCACAGGGAGCCCTGCACACAGCACATCCACCCCTCCTGTACCCAAACGTTCCTGCAGTTCCTATCGACTCCTAGTGCCTGTGTTGCATTTGTCTCAATAACCATTGCAATGAGGAGACATTATCAACATGTAAAGTGATCCATCCACCTCCATGGTGCCAATAAATCGTGTGGCATTGCTGGGCTGCCAGGACTTGCTAATTGAAGAGCAAGCAGCAAGTTTGTACTTGCACCAGTCACCAATCCTGCAGGTGCTAACCTCACCCTTTGCAATAATGGCTATTTCCATGGATTTATTTATCAGAGAAATCAGCTCTTTGAAACAGCTTTTAATGAGTTTCTCTCTGGCAACAGTAGCATCCTCCTGTTTATCCTCAGCATCCAGTTTGCAGGAGATTTAAAGCCTCATTCTCCACTACTGGAGTCAGCTGGAGTTTTACCAGTGTAGTGGGTAAGAGCAGAATCAGGCCCCTTGACATGC
>VYZU01071973.1:0-10479 GCA_013401355.1 Ceyx cyanopectus
ATATATACATATACACACCATACTGCAAACAAGGGCAGTCCTTGGGTACATATAGTTTGTCAAAATAAAATCAGTTTCTCATATTGTTTAGGAAAAATGCTTCATACAGTTTAGGAAAGGAATAAAAGGGACTTGACTAAATTGATCTCTTCACTTGGATTTATTTTATGGATGCTAATGACTAGGCTTGACAAAATCCTTCTCCCATCTTTTAACAAGAATTGAAACATAATAATTCATCCAATGATTGTCTGTCAGGTTTATGTGAGAACACTGTGGTTAAATTTTGTGAATTACATTACAAAGCCAAGGCAACTATAGCAACAAGAGATTTGCAGGACCTCTTAGAAATGTAAGTAAGTTCCCTCAGTAAGATCCCTTCCAAACCCTACCATTCAGTGATTCCAAGTACCTTCACAGTAAGTTCCCTCAGATGAAACAAGCATACCTGTTTCAGAGTTTCTTAATAACATTTGGGCTATGATGTAACTTTGCCCTTTTATCACATGAAGGAAATTATTTAGCATTACTCATGCAAGGCCTGTCTGCAGCTGCATAGGGGATGTATGAGAAAAGGCAAAAGTGAATCAAAAGAAATACATGATAGACCAGCAGACAGTGCTGCATTTCAGGATTAAAGTACACCTCTAAAGCTGTACAAGGGATTGAAAACAAATAGTTTCTAAATTATGCTTGAGCAAAGCCTGCTGCTACCCAATTCTGACTTTCGTAAGCAGTACAATTAACACATTCACTTGAACAAAACCTTACCCACAAGCTACAAAAGTGACCAGTCTCCTGCAGGGCTTAATTCAGGATACCTGCTGCTTTTCAGTTGACTCCAACCTGGCCATAATGACACAAGTGGAATATTTTTCTATTCATGTCAATTCCTTGATAAGGCCTATCTCTCAATAGACAATGTTTGAAATAGGCATGTTTGAAAGTAGATTTAGTATGAGTGTAAAACACACTGATATGCATTAAACTTAATAGTGTGCCACCACATTAGTAGTGTGCTTCTCTTCCAAACCTGTCTGCTTAATGAAAGAATAATATTAAAAGGTAACATGAGAGATTCCTGCAATACTAAAACAGAACAGCACTCTTCCACCCAAGAGGGCTGGGATTCAGGAGAAGACACAGAAACTGATACTTGGAATCAACTAACTTGAAGCCTTGGCTACATTTCTTCTAGACCTATAGGAGACCTCACTATTCCATGAAGTTCAGGCTGAATCAGAGGGCACCAAGGACTTCCTGTATCTGGGCCACAAGGAAACCAAACAAAACCAAACTGTACAGGGTTAGCGAAGAGGACCCTCTAACCTCACCATCCTTCTGAACTGAGTTCTCAGAATAAAACAAGCTCTACTCCCATATTCACCAAAGCAAGAAAATAAGAAGCATTATGCAACAGATTAAGAAGAGCAGCTACAGATCTTAATAAAACAAAAGCTTCAGAAGTGCAAACTACACAATTGTAAGCAAGATAACTTGCAAGATTTCATGTGTACGAATAGTGGCCCTAAATTTTACTACCTGAATTCCTTCCAAAAACATTTGTCTGAGGAGTCATCATTTGTAGCTGTACAGAAGAGGTCTGTAAAATAAATTCCTGAGCAAAGACAGTTTAGCAGTTCAAGACTATTTTCAATTTCCTTTTCCTATAGTGGATACAGATAAGGGAAATTGGAACTAGTGTCTCGCTTACCTCATTATTGATGAAACAGTAGAGAATTGCAACCATCAGCCCCTGAAATCAACAAAACAGAGAAAAGCAGTGAGCAGAGTTCTTTTGCTTTGCCAAATAAACTTGCATAGAGGTAGAGGCTCCTCATGAGTACGCCCCACATAAGACTGAAAGTTGGAGACAATCTGTGGTCCCTGTCAGCTCTGTTGGCAGAGCAGAGGTTTAACCAAACCATGTCTCAAAGTACGTGATCTTAGGAAAAGAATCACTGTTTTCTTCAGCCTCTTATTTTTTTCTAAAGGTTCCCTTATCCGTCTTTTTCGTTACCTCATTTCAAGCTAGAAACACTTAATATGTGAACAATTCACAGTGATCTTAAATACAGCTCTGTGCTTGGTAAACAGAATGAGTGGGTGATCAAGGAAACTAGAAGACTAATGATTCCTTTAGACAAGAAGACTCTTGTGAAACGGCCTTACCTAAGGCAACAGCTAAATAAAGATGACAGTAAACCTACATCCTCTGCACATGTAGTTATAGCTGTAGACAACTACTCTCACAGCACAGATTTTCCAAGGAGTATCAAAAACACTAGAGAAAACAACATTTTCTTCCAGCAATGTCATTATACAATTACAGGAAATCACACACAATTGCATTATTGCTTTGAGGTGTCCAACAGGAAGTAGATTCTTAATACATGGACAGGAATACCAGTATATTGTAGTAAATTTAAGACATTGAAAATAACAGTATGCAACACTACCATCTAATTTGGCTATTCAAAATTAGGCCTCATACTTCCACTGTCATAATCCTGTAATATTCAGTGCTAAATTCAGAAATAAAAAGAACAGGGAACATGCAATGAATGAAAGAAAAAGCAGATCCCCAAAGAGCATTTAAAAAAAAAAATAAATCCACATGGGCACGATGTGAGTGCTACCTGAAAAGAAGCAAAGGAGAGTTCAGTAAAAAGTTTCACAAAGCGCAGCATCCCTCTGGCATGCTCATCAGGGATAAAGGCAAAGATGACCTCGTGGGTCCCCAGAAGTGGGATCAGAGTCAGTGTAGACTTGGCTAGCCTAAGATCACAAAGAAAGAAAGAAAAAAAAAAAAAGTCATTAAGTTGATCATTGTCGATCCCAACGATTGCTGCATTCTGCTTCTNTTAATTCAGGATACCTGCTGCTTTTCAGTTGACTCCAACCTGGCCATAATGACACAAGTGGAATATTTTTCTATTCATGTCAATTCCTTGATAAGGCCTATCTCTCAATAGACAATGTTTGAAATAGGCATGTTTGAAAGTAGATTTAGTATGAGTGTAAAACACACTGATATGCATTAAACTTAATAGTGTGCCACCACATTAGTAGTGTGCTTCTCTTCCAAACCTGTCTGCTTAATGAAAGAATAATATTAAAAGGTAACATGAGAGATTCCTGCAATACTAAAACAGAACAGCACTCTTCCACCCAAGAGGGCTGGGATTCAGGAGAAGACACAGAAACTGATACTTGGAATCAACTAACTTGAAGCCTTGGCTACATTTCTTCTAGACCTATAGGAGACCTCACTATTCCATGAAGTTCAGGCTGAATCAGAGGGCACCAAGGACTTCCTGTATCTGGGCCACAAGGAAACCAAACAAAACCAAACTGTACAGGGTTAGCGAAGAGGACCCTCTAACCTCACCATCCTTCTGAACTGAGTTCTCAGAATAAAACAAGCTCTACTCCCATATTCACCAAAGCAAGAAAATAAGAAGCATTATGCAACAGATTAAGAAGAGCAGCTACAGATCTTAATAAAACAAAAGCTTCAGAAGTGCAAACTACACAATTGTAAGCAAGATAACTTGCAAGATTTCATGTGTACGAATAGTGGCCCTAAATTTTACTACCTGAATTCCTTCCAAAAACATTTGTCTGAGGAGTCATCATTTGTAGCTGTACAGAAGAGGTCTGTAAAATAAATTCCTGAGCAAAGACAGTTTAGCAGTTCAAGACTATTTTCAATTTCCTTTTCCTATAGTGGATACAGATAAGGGAAATTGGAACTAGTGTCTCGCTTACCTCATTATTGATGAAACAGTAGAGAATTGCAACCATCAGCCCCTGAAATCAACAAAACAGAGAAAAGCAGTGAGAAGAGTTCTTTTGCTTTGCCAAATAAACTTGCATAGAGGTAGAGGCTCCTCATGAGTACGCCCCACATAAGACTGAAAGTTGGAGACAATCTGTGGTCCCTGTCAGCTCTGTTGGCAGAGCAGAGGTTTAACCAAACCATGTCTCAAAGTACGTGATCTTAGGAAAAGAATCACTGTTTTCTTCAGCCTCTTATTTTTTTCTAAAGGTTCCCTTATCCGTCTTTTTCGTTACCTCATTTCAAGCTAGAAACACTTAATATGTGAACAATTCACAGTGATCTTAAATACAGCTCTGTGCTTGGTAAACAGAATGAGTGGGTGATCAAGGAAACTAGAAGACTAATGATTCCTTTAGACAAGGAGACTCTTGTGAAACGGCCTTACCTAAGGCAACAGCTAAATAAAGATGACAGTAAACCTACATCCTCTGCACATGTAGTTATAGCTGTAGACAACTACTCTCACAGCACAGATTTTCCAAGGAGTATCAAAAACACTAGAGAAAACAACATTTTCTTCCAGCAATGTCATTATACAATTACAGGAAATCACACACAATTGCATTATTGCTTTGAGGTGTCCAACAGGAAGTAGATTCTTAATACATGGACAGGAATACCAGTATATTGTAGTAAATTTAAGACATTGAAAATAACAGTATGCAACACTACCATCTAATTTGGCTATTCAAAATTAGGCCTCATACTTCCACTGTCATAATCCTGTAATATTCAGTGCTAAATTCAGAAATAAAAAGAACAGGGAACATGCAATGAATGAAAGAAAAAGCAGATCCCCAAAGAGCATTTAAAAAAAAAAATAAATCCACATGGGCACGATGTGAGTGCTACCTGAAAAGAAGCAAAGGAGAGTTCAGTAAAAAGTTTCACAAAGCGCAGCATCCCTCTGGCATGCTCATCAGGGATAAAGGCAAAGATGACCTCGTGGGTCCCCAGAAGTGGGATCAGAGTCAGTGTAGACTTGGCTAGCCTAAGATCACAAAGAAAGAAAGAAAAAAAAAAAAAGTCATTAAGTTGATCATTGTCGATCCCAATGATTGCTGCATTCTGCTTCTTACACATTGTCAACTTGGTAAGTTGCTGCACCACTTCTTGTCACACTACTTTAAAAAAAAAGATATCTAAAAATCCTCAAAATAACTCTAGTAGGTTTCAACATGTAATAACTGCCCCTGCCACTCCACTGCAGACCAGCCAAACTTTTATACTGGCTGTATATCACCTGGCAAGTCTTCTTCCAAACTTCGGCCACATACTTTCTTGTACCCCAGATCTCTTCTTGTGTATAATTTTCTCTATCTGTAAGTAGGAAAGATTACTAAAATTTACCTTGTTGATGTTTGGAAAGAAATAACCTATCAAGAACTGGAATCTTTAAAAAAATAATTTTGGCAAAAGAAGTACTTGGTGACCTGGTCTAGGTGATCCTGCTCAGGCAGGGGGGTTGGACTAGATGATCTTCTAGGTCCTTTCCAACCTGTAATATCTNAAACAAAACCAAACTGTACAGGGTTAGCGAAGAGGACCCTCTAACCTCACCAGCCTTCTGAACTGAGTTCTCAGAATAAAACAAGCTCTACTCCCATATTCACCAAAGCAAGGAAATAAGAAGCATTATGCAACAGATTAAGAAGAGCAGCTACAGATCTTAATAAAACAAAAGCTTCAGAAGTGCAAACTACACAATTGTAAGCAAGATAACTTGCAAGATTTCATGTGTACGAATAGTGGCCCTAAATTTTACTACCTGAATTCCTTCCAAAAACATTTGTCTGAGGAGTCATCATTTGTAGCTGTACAGAAGAGGTCTGTAAAATAAATTCCTGAGCAAAGACAGTTTAGCAGTTCAAGACTATTTTCAATTTCCTTTTCCTATAGTGGATACAGATAAGGGAAATTGGAACTAGTGTCTCGCTTACCTCATTATTGATGAAACAGTAGAGAATTGCAACCATCAGCCCCTGAAATCAACAAAACAGAGAAAAGCAGTGAGAAGAGTTCTTTTGCTTTGCCAAATAAACTTGCATAGAGGTAGAGGCTCCTCATGAGTACGCCCCACATAAGACTGAAAGTTGGAGACAATCTGTGGTCCCTGTCAGCTCTGTTGGCAGAGCAGAGGTTTAACCAAACCATGTCTCAAAGTACGTGATCTTAGGAAAAGAATCACTGTTTTCTTCAGCCTCTTATTTTTTTCTAAAGGTTCCCTTATCCGTCTTTTTCGTTACCTCATTTCAAGCTAGAAACACTTAATATGTGAACAATTCACAGTGATCTTAAATACAGCTCTGTGCTTGGTAAACAGAATGAGTGGGTGATCAAGGAAACTAGAAGACTAATGATTCCTTTAGACAAGGAGACTCTTGTGAAACGGCCTTACCTAAGGCAACAGCTAAATAAAGATGACAGTAAACCTACATCCTCTGCACATGTAGTTATAGCTGTAGACAACTACTCTCACAGCACAGATTTTCCAAGGAGTATCAAAAACACTAGAGAAAACAACATTTTCTTCCAGCAATGTCATTATACAATTACAGGAAATCACACACAATTGCATTATTGCTTTGAGGTGTCCAACAGGAAGTAGATTCTTAATACATGGACAGGAATACCAGTATATTGTAGTAAATTTAAGACATTGAAAATAACAGTATGCAACACTACCATCTAATTTGGCTATTCAAAATTAGGCCTCATACTTCCACTGTCATAATCCTGTAATATTCAGTGCTAAATTCAGAAATAAAAAGAACAGGGAACATGCAATGAATGAAAGAAAAAGCAGATCCCCAAAGAGCATTTAAAAAAAAAAATAAATCCACATGGGCACGATGTGAGTGCTACCTGAAAAGAAGCAAAGGAGAGTTCAGTAAAAAGTTTCACAAAGCGCAGCATCCCTCTGGCATGCTCATCAGGGATAAAGGCAAAGATGACCTCGTGGGTCCCCAGAAGTGGGATCAGAGTCAGTGTAGACTTGGCTAGCCTAAGATCACAAAGAAAGAAAGAAAAAAAAAAAAAGTCATTAAGTTGATCATTGTCGATCCCAACGATTGCTGCATTCTGCTTCTTACACATTGTCAACTTGGTAAGTTGCTGCACCACTTCTTGTCACACTACTTTAAAAAAAAAGATATCTAAAAATCCTCAAAATAACTCTAGTAGGTTTCAACATGTAATAACTGCCCCTGCCACTCCACTGCAGACCAGCCAAACTTTTATACTGGCTGTATATCACCTGGCAAGTCTTCTTCCAAACTTCGGCCACATACTTTCTTGTACCCCAGATCTCTTCTTGTGTATAATTTTCTCTATCTGTAAGTAGGAAAGATTACTAAAATTTACCTTGTTGATGTTTGGAAAGAAATAACCTATCAAGAACTGGAATCTTTAAAAAAATAATTTTGGCAAAAGAAGTACTTGGTGACCTGGTCTAGGTGATCCTGCTCAGGCAGGGGGGTTGGACTAGATGATCTTCTAGGTCCTTTCCAACCTGTAATATCTATGAATCTATGAATCTACTTTCTATTCTGTGCTGTGTTAAATCTTCAAAACTTTGTAACTGTAACTGTGTAATGCTCTGTAAAATTGGTTAAACTGTCTTAAAGTGAGTGATAACTCCATTATTTAAATGGCAAGTTCAAAGACACAGTTAGCAAAGGAAAAAAGACAAACCACCCTGAAACAAAACATTTTTCTCTTGACAGAGAGCAATGCTCAGGGATAAAACCACAGGGAAACATTCACACGAGTTGTCCTCAACTCTCTTCTGATAAACATACATACTAGCCTCTCAACAGGATAGAGAAAGGATGTCTGAGCCTCACAGGGGAGTTTATAGGGCTATCCTGGGCCATGGAACCTATCAACAGCTCACAACAACCTGCCTTGAGACAATTCATACAAAATCACTCAACTAGCAGGGCTGGCAGTACTTGGTAGATCTTGTGTGCCCGAGAGCTGTTGGCTACTGTTATAAATCATGTAATCATTCAGGTTAGAAGGGACCTTCAGAAGTCTCTGGTCCAAATCCCATTCACAACAGGTTACTCAGGGCTGTGTCCAGCCAAGTTTTTAATATCTCCAAAGACCTCCACAGTTCCTCTGGGCCTCTCATCCAGTGTCAGGCCACTGTCACAGTGATTTTTTTTCTTTTTTTGGTCACCTTTGATTTGCAATTGGAATTTCTCTTGTTATATACCTTTGACCTCTGCCACTTGTCCTTTCACTGTGCACCACTGAAAGGGCTCCAGCCCCATCTTCTGTATAACCACCATTAGGTACCTGAAGACTGCAATTAAATCCTTGCTTAATCTTCTGTTCTCCAGACCGACTAAACCAAGTTTTCAGCACCTCCTTCTATGTCACCCAGTTCAGCCACTTCACTAGCTTGGTGCAAAACTGATGCAAGTCCCATGGGGTTGGAGGGACAGGACACAATGTCTGTCTTGCACTAAGGAGCCTCAAACTAGACACCAGAAGCAGTCTCACAAGTGCTGAATGGAGGTAATCAGTCAAGTCTCTTGACCTTCTGGCCATGCTTTTGCTAATGCAGCCCAGTATGTGATCAGCCTACACTGTCATGAGTGTACACTGCTGAATCATGTTCAACCTGTTGTCCTCCAGCATCCCTGGGCATTCTGTAAAGTTGCTTTCTCTGCAGTCAGTGTCCATCCTGTACTGCTGCATGGGGTTATTACATACCAAGTAACTCCTTTCTTCTCATCCACTGGCCTGCCAATGTCCTTGATACACAAGGACCAAGGGATAGCAAATCAAAACAACTATTGAAATTTAACAGTTCACACATACAGGTAAGTAGAAATGCAGATATCTAGTGGACCTAGGAAGACAATTTCATTAGGGGATAGGGGGCTTATTAAGTGAACAAGTTTTGTGATGGAGGCTCTGCTCCACCACCACCTGCCTGAGATAGAGGTAGAAGCAGGAGGGCTGACACTGAATTGGCTCTGGAGACACAATCTGGGTTAAAAAAAAGGGAAGTTGTGTAGGTGCACAGCACTCTCCTAACTTATTTAATGAATTATAATTGTTCTAGATGGGACACTTGGAGACCTCTGCCTTAAATAGGAATCACAGAATATTTCATGTTGTAATATACCCTTGGAATCATCAAATTCAACCATTAACCCTACTCCACAAAGTTCACCCTTAAACCATGTCCCTCAAAAACACATTTAAATGACCCTTAAACACATCCAGGGATGGTCAGAGCAAAACACTTTTCTCCTTTCTATACACAAACATATACTTTTTAAGGCACCTAGATTGGTCCTTGTTTAAAATAACACATTCCAACACAGCAGTTCTATCTTTCCTCCACCCAAAATCTTTTCTAGTGTTTTTGAGTAGAAAAGGAGGAGGGAAAAAAATTCTGACATAGGAATCTCTGACTACTGGTCTTGTTATCATCAGAAGCATACCGAACAACTGAACTTTTTGGAATAAAAGACCACCCAAATGATTCTAGCTATAACCATCTACCTCTAGATGGACTACCAAAGCTATAGTCTTCATCAGTAAAGAAAGCTCTGTTGCTGGGTAAATCTTTTCCTGATTAAGCCTTTCTGTTTACACAACAGATTTTTGATCACACAATATGAAGAAATGAATGAACATGCACCTCTAAGAAATGGCTCACCAAACCTTCCTGCTCCTGAAGAATTCATGAAGGCAAGGGCTTTCTTTTGGCATGGTAATTTTACAGTCAGACTTCTAAATGGCTTCAAGCCATCAGAAATTGAAAGTCCCACCCTTCCACCACCACAAATGTTACCCCAACAAATAAAGGTCATGTACATTCCAAAAAAACAGTAGGCATGAAAGTAAAGCTTACAGATAATTAAAATAAAGCCTTTACTTAGCTTTGAGATCTAAACATGCATTAGGATTTCCAAATTTTCATTTGAGGTAAAGAAGGTACATAACACACAAGGCAACTCTACCCTCCAAGAATGTACCAATATACACACGGTTTCTAGCTTAGACAGCTGCAGCATTGAAATAGGCAACTTCAAACTAGCTAAGCCAATTGCCAGTAGCAGTCCAGCTACCACAGTATGTAGCTCCNTCTCTTGACAGAGAGCAATGCTCAGGGATAAAACCACAGGGAAACATTCACACGAGTTGTCCTCAACTCTCTTCTGATAAACATACATACTAGCCTCTCAACAGGATAGAGAAAGGATGTCTGAGCCTCACAGGGGAGTTTATAGGGCTATCCTGGGCCATGGAACCTATCAACAGCTCACAACAACCTGCCTTGAGACAATTCATACAAAATCACTCAACTAGCAGGGCTGGCAGTACTTGGTAGATCTTGTGTGCCCGAGAGCTGTTGGCTACTGTTATAAATCATGTAATCATTCAGGTTAGAAGGGACCTTCAGAAGTCTCTGGTCCAAATCCCATTCACAACAGGTTACTCAGGGCTGTGTCCAGCCAAGTTTTTAATATCTCCAAAGACCTCCACAGTTCCTCTGGGCCTCTCATCCAGTGTCAGGCCACTGTCACAGTGATTTTTTTTCTTTTTTTGGTCACCTTTGATTTGCAATTGGAATTTCTCTTGTTATATACCTGAATGATTACATGATTTAT
>VYZU01071973.1:24345-36402 GCA_013401355.1 Ceyx cyanopectus
ATTTAATGTCCGCTGAAGGCAATGAGTGACAGTTTTCCTTAATAGAAAACATAATTCAACTCTGAGCACCACATAATGTAGGAGGCTCAGCACAAGTGCTTTGAATACATCTTCTACATCAATAGGAAGATATGTCCATGGAGTGTTGCTTGTGCAGAGGCCTCATGTTCTCTATACTTTTTTGATCATTCAAGAAAAACTTGAAATACTTTAGTATGGCCACAATCTTGTTAAGAGTATTATCAAGTCAACATCGAAGAGGAAAATCCTAGCATTGCTTAAGCCAGAAAAAGCAGCTTTGACCAATCTGATTCAGTATTATGAAACACTTTTAAAAAAAACCCCAACCAGTTCTTAATACTAACAAGCACCAGAAAAAAAGTCTGAGGATAGCTCTGACTACACTGAATTTCCATATTGCAGCATCTCTCCACCAAGGACTCCGTCTGAGGGAAAACCGAACAACCCAAAATAAACAACATCAACAACAACTAAACCAACCAACCAAGAAAAATAAAACAACCAAATCAAAAAGAACAAAAAAACCCCAAACCCCTAACCAATGAACAAAAAAAAAAAAGNAAAAAAACCCCAACCACTCAAACCCAAACCAAACCTAAACCCTCCCAAAAAATCTCAAAGCAAGTAAACAACAAACGACAGTATTTTTCAATACATAAGGCAAACATGAAGACAATTTTTCAGAACAGCCACTATGGTAAAGATGGACGAAGTGTGGTTTGTGTTTTGCAGCAGTCTTTTGAGTGGTATAGTTGGCTTCAGCAAGTCTAACACAAGCAAACAGAGATGGTGCCTTTGTTTTAAGGACCTCTAAATAATGGAACCTTAAACAAGAACAGGCAATTCCATTTCTGCTGCTGGGCATAAGCTAACCACTACAAATCACGGGCAGAATCCTGTGGGAGGTTTTTGCCTTCCTCTGAAGCATAACTGTAAAAGCTACTGCCAAAGACACAGTATCAGGAGTAGTCTTGGGTATGATGACTTCTACTGTTGACACTGTAACAACAGAAAAACAAAACATACCTTTCCTTGACCTGCAAAAGGATAGATGCATTCAGACATGCAGAAAATTCTGATCAGAAAGAAACATATGCTCTTTTCTGAAATGTTATGCTAGACCTTCAGACAAAACAGAAGCAATTATGTGAGGTTTCAGCACATTACCAAAGCAAACCACACTGAACAGAAAGCAAACAACGACCTGCTGGTGCACACATACAGCACAAATGAGATAGCAAGAAAAATCAGAACTAAACCAACCCCTCATCTTCATAAAGGTACTTGACAGTTCCCCAGAGGATAACAAACAGCATTGGCACACCTGGGAAGAGAGGAGACAAGGTTGACACTGACATTAACAGACAGGGAAAAGCAGAGAGGACAAATTCTCCATATAATGATGAGAAATATAATTAACTGGTGGCAGGGTTGTGGCTCCTACACAGTGCAGATGGCTGTCAATAATGGAAAGAGGAATCTAACCTGCAAGTAACAAATACACATAATTCATTTTGCCTGGACCCCCATATAACTCTTAACAGGCCTGAAAAATGAACAACAAGAGACCACCACCCCCATACTCCACATAAACCAGCTTTTCCATGGAAAGTTACAGTGGACAAGGGCAAATTTCTAGAAGTTCTGCCTGCCTCTATATTATCCATGCTAGAGGGGAGCACAGTATGCTCTGACCTGAACTTTTGCATCCACATTTATGCTTGTTCTGGAGAACACTCAGACCCAAATATCCACGATAGCAAAGGGGAGTGTAGGCATACAACACATAGCAAGTGGGCTCAGGCCTCTCCTGCAGAGAAGTCCCAAGTTTGGGCTGTGGACCTGAGTGGCTGCAGCAAAGACCACAGATGCATCTGGTCTTGAGAAGATGCTTGGTCCTATGCTTACCTGACAGTGTATATGCTAAGGTGGGTCAGTTTATCTGGAGTGCAAGGGAAAGACAGAAAAGCCAAATAAGCTGTCAGTCATTGTCTGCTTTACAATGTTAAAGGGTCTCAAATTTTTTCATTTTTTAAATGCCTAGGTCTTGAAAGATAATTTTAAGGTGCATCTACCAACCAATATTCATAGAATCATAGAATCATGGAATGTTTAGGGCTGGCAGGGACCTCCAAAGGTCATCTAGTCCAGCCCCCTGCAGTAAGCAGGGACACCCTCAACTAGACCAGGCTGCTCAAAGCCTTTTCCAACCTCACCTTGAATACCTCCAGGGATGGTGCCTCAACCATCTCCCTGAGGAGCCTATTCCACTGTTCTACCACCCTCAAGGTAAAGAACTTCTTCCTGATATCTAGTCTAAATCTACTCTTCTCTAATTTAAACCCATTACCCCTCATGCTTTCACTAAAGGACCTTGTAAACAGCCCTTCTCCAGCCTTCCTGTAGGCCCCCTTCAGGAGGCTTTAAGATCGCCCCAGAGCCTTCTCTTCTCCAGACTGAATAACCCCAGCTCCTTCAGCCTGTCCTCATAGGAGAGGTGTTTCAGCCCTCTGATCAACTTTGTTGCCCTCCTCTGCACCCTCTCCATCAGGTCCATGTCTTTCCTGCGTCGAGGGCTCCAGAACTGGATGCAATACTCCAGGTGAGGTCTCGCCAGAGCAGAGTAGAGGGGCAGAATCACCTCTGTCCATCTGCTGGCCACGCTTCTCTTGATGCAACCCGGGATACAATTGGCCTTCTTGGCTGCAAGTGCACACTGCTGGCTCATGTCCAGCTTCTCATCCACCAACACCCCCAAGTCCCTTTCTGCAGAGCTGCTTTCCAGCACCTCATCCCCCAGCCTGCATTGATAGTGAGGGTTGTTCTGACTCAGGTGCAGGACCTTGCACTTAGTCTTGTTGAACCTCATGAGGTTCACCTGGGCCCACCTCTCCAGCCTATCCAGGTCCCTCTGGATGACATCCCATCCCTCCAGCCTTTCAACAGCACCACTCAGCTTGGTGTCATCTGTGAACTTGCTGATGGTGCTCTCAATCCCATTGTCAATATCATTAATGAAAATACTAAATAGTACAGGTCCCAGTACAGACCCCTGAGGGACATCACTTGTCACTGTTCTCCATCTGAACATTGAGCCATTGACCACTACCCTCTGGATGTGGCCATCCAGACAATTCCTTATCCACTGAACAGTCCACCCATCAAATCCATATCTCTCCAACTTCGTAAGTAGGATGTTGTGGAGAACCATGTCAAAAAACTTTGCAGAAGTCCAGATAGATCACATCAGCAGGTCGTCCTTTGTCCAAGGAGGTAGTCACCTTATCATAGAAAGCCACTAGATTTGTCAGGCAGGACCTGCCCTTGCTGAAGCCATGTTGGCTGTCCTTCATCACCCCACTGTCTTCTATTTGTCCTGTTAGACCCTCTAGGAGAATCTGCTCCATGATCTTCCCAGGCACAGAGGTGANTAAGAACCTCAGCCTTCTCCTCATCCACTATTGCTAGCTCACCATTTTTACTCTTCAGGGGTGTTATGTTTTCTTTGATCATCGTTTTTTGATTGACATACCTGAAGAATCCCTTCTTAATATTCTTAATATTAATTAAGACCATCATTAATTAATAGTATCAGCACTGTATTCCAGTCCTAGGCTCCAAACAAGCAGCTATTTAGGCACATTCAAGCTCCAGTCCTATATCTCTTTCTCTTGCTGCTGCTCGGAACTTTTCCCAGTTTATCTGGCCACAGAAAGGTCTCAGAATCCTGGAAATGGCAATGTCACTTTTGTCTGTAGTGCATCGCTGCTGAAGACACAGGAAACTGCAATGCACTGCTCATAATATCCTCTGTCATGTTAGTTCTTATAGGCTGATAAGTGACCAAAAATCTTTGACCACTACATGGTGATTATGAAATCTGTCAAGTGTACTACGAAATCAGCCAGCCAGCAGCTTGGCTAATAAAGTTCAACATGAAATGACAGAGGACACTGCCATCCTGCCTAGACCCTTAAATAAGGACTTATTTTGAATACAGCACTTTTAGGACTGATGAGTTAGTGTATAAGCTCACATTTCAGGTATAACCTGACATCACTGGTTTCCACATGGTGAGAAGTCCAGCCTAAAAGACAATCTGGCACACAAACCAGCAGGACATTACTGCTGTCACAAGAACTCAAATACTCCTCTTTCTCTCAGACACCTTCCTGGGTGGTCCAGACTTGATCAACTGCTTGATGTATGAATGCAAGAAGTATGTGATGAGAAACTGAAAGAAGTGAAATATCAATATGACTAAATGTTAAAAGAGTAGTTGAGAAGATGTCAGAAGAAATGATGAAATGGGTTGGTTTTTTTTTTTTGAAGAAAGGAAAAGAAAAAGTGTTTAATCTAGAATACAAAGTGACTTGAAAGAAACTCCTGACAGATGCATTTCCTACTAAGACCAGTATGGACACAAAACCTATTTTCACATCCTCGTCTGAAATACACTTTTCATCTGAAAATAGACAAGAAGTGCTTAGTGCAATTAATGCATCCTGTTGCTACAATAAATTCATACTGGGCTTCAGAAGGGAGGTTTCTTACTGGCTTTGTTCCAGTCAGCTTCTACTTGCAATCTGGATGCAGATTTTGACACTCCAGCTAGGCTTCCTGATTTTAATAGCTTCATTCCTTCAAAGTATTCTTCCTTAGAGCAAGTTTGGATTGACAAGACTTGGAAAGATGGTGATAATTTATTTTTTATGCAGTTTCCCTGCTGCAAGTGCAGCTGGGTGTAAAATTGCTGTAGAAGCTCAGAGAATGTTTAGCTTTTTATTAACATTTTCTTCTTAGGCTTTAATGCTGAAAATTGCATCCTCTCATTCTTCCTGACTGTATGTCACACACAGTCACTGTGGGGTGTTGCTGTTGTTTCCCCATTCCTTCTCACTTCTGAATGTGAGCAGGTTCTCTTTCCAGTAAAAGCTGCTGAAATATGCATACAACAATGTTACAGTACAAGCTGCTGTTTTCCAGAGACTACTTTTAAACAGCACTGACACAGGTGCTTGAAGTCAATGTTAAGCTCAGCAGCTTTTTGCTTGGGCTTAGACAAGATAACACTTGAGTTGGTGTCCTGGAAACCCTGATTAAGAGCTGTTTGCATAACCTGAGAAACAAACAAAGCAAAACAAACAAAACACTGCAACCATCATCTTGATCTCCATAGCTATGTTTTCTTTCCCTTCTTCTGCAAACGTTTTTCTCTCTCTAGAAGGTGAGATCCCTGGTCAAAGACTTCTCTTATGCTAGACAGGAAGGAAGCACCAGGTACCAGGAATGCATAGTAACAGGTATTTTTTCTGTATAGTGACAGTGACTATCTGAATCAACATCCTATTTAGCTGCTATTGCGCTGACTTCCAGACTGAAGATAACAACTCATCTATACGCTCTGCCATTAGACTATTAAAAGCTTCCTTGAAGCTGTTAGTGTTTCTGCTTCCCACTCCCCTCCCCCTCCATCCCCCCTGCCAATCCATCAGCTTTGACAATGGCATAAACCAGTGTTTTTGCACTAAAATACGTGAAACTCAGGGTTGACACTAAGGTATGAAAGTCTCCTTTAACAAAGAAAAGGAAGACTCAGGCAAGACATTTTCCATATGTCCTGGTTTGAGTGAGAACAGAATTATTTCTGTTCATTGATTTTACTTCTCAGCCTAACTCACTGCACTGTATGAAGTCAGCAGCATGTTTTCCCAGGCAGTGTCTGCTTCTAGCAGTGATAACACCCCATGTTTATAGTTACTGACTAGGATTGGTTTACAGACCAAGGCCACTGCTGGATCTTGTGTACTATATTTGGGGTGCAAAAAGTGAAAGGCTGCACATGCAGGGAGGAGTGGACTGGACAGGTGACTCCAAACTGACCTGTGAGATATTCCATCCCATATACATCATATTTGGGGTAAAGCTGAGGGATATGGAGGGTCTTGTCCCTCTCTTTTCTCTCTTGGCCAGCTTTGCTGGCTTTGGTCAGCTTGGCTCAGGTCCTGTTCCAGTTTCTTCCTCAGAGCACCCGAGGAGGACTCTGTTCTGCCTTCGACCCTGATCTGTGTGTTCCTGAATCCAGCACCAGAATCTAGCTCCTGAGCACAGCTCCCATCTGCTGCTGAGCCCAGTATGGGACTCTCCCAGTGCCTGCCTCACAGCATCAGTGACAGTGATGTAATTACCATCAGGGGGTTGGCTTCAGTACTGGTTTTGTACATATTTGTATATATGCCATTATTATTCTTTTCATTAAACCTGTTCTAGTTTCCTTTTCTAATCACTAAGACTCACTCTCTTATTCCCTTTTCCCTCCCCTTTGGGGAGGGATGAGGGTTAACAGAGAGCAACTGTTATAGATCTAAGGGGTCATCNATCCTCGTCTGAAATACACTTTTCATCTGAAAATAGACAAGAAGTGCTTAGTGCAATTAATGCATCCTGTTGCTACAATAAATTCATACTGGGCTTCAGAAGGGAGGTTTCTTACTGGCTTTGTTCCAGTCAGCTTCTACTTGCAATCTGGATGCAGATTTTGACACTCCAGCTAGGCTTCCTGATTTTAATAGCTTCATTCCTTCAAAGTATTCTTCCTTAGAGCAAGTTTGGATTGACAAGACTTGGAAAGATGGTGATAATTTATTTTTTATGCAGTTTCCCTGCTGCAAGTGCAGCTGGGTGTAAAATTGCTGTAGAAGCTCAGAGAATGTTTAGCTTTTTATTAACATTTTCTTCTTAGGCTTTAATGCTGAAAATTGCATCCTCTCATTCTTCCTGACTGTATGTCACACACAGTCACTGTGGGGTGTTGCTGTTGTTTCCCCATTCCTTCTCACTTCTGAATGTGAGCAGGTTCTCTTTCCAGTAAAAGCTGCTGAAATATGCATACAACAATGTTACAGTACAAGCTGCTGTTTTCCAGAGACTACTTTTAAACAGCACTGACACAGGTGCTTGAAGTCAATGTTAAGCTCAGCAGCTTTTTGCTTGGGCTTAGACAAGATGAACACTTGAGTTGGTGTCCTGGAAACCCTGATTAAGAGCTGTTTGCATAACCTGAGAAACAAACAAAGCAAAACAAACAAAACACTGCAACCATCATCTTGATCCCCATAGCTATGTTTTCTTTCCCTTCTTCTGCAAACGTTTTTCTCTCTCTAGAAGGTGAGATCCCTGGTCAAAGACTTCTCTTATGCTAGACAGGAAGGAAGCACCAGGTACCAGGAATGCATAGTAACAGGTATTTTTTCTGTATAGTGATAGTGACTATCTGAATCAACATCCTATTTAGCTGCTATTGCGCTGACTTCCAGACTGAAGATAACAACTCATCTACACGCTCTGCCATTAGACTATTAAAAGCTTCCTTGAAGCTGTTAGTGTTTCTGCTTCCCACTCCCCTCCCCCTCCATCCCCCCTGCCAATCCATCAGCTTTGACAATGGCATAAACCAGTGTTTTTGCACTAAAATACGTGAAACTCAGGGTTGACACTAAGGTATGAAAGTCTCCTTTAACAAAGAAAAGGAAGACTCAGGCAAGACATTTTCCATATGTCCTGGTTTGAGTGAGAACAGAATTATTTCTGTTCATTGATTTTACTTCTCAGCCTAACTCACTGCACTGTATGAAGTCAGCAGCATGTTTTCCCAGGCAGTGTCTGCTTCTAGCAGTGATAACACCCCATGTTTATAGTTACTGACTAGGATTGGTTTACAGACCAAGGCCACTGCTGGATCTTGTGTACTATATTTGGGGTGCAAAAAGTGAAAGGCTGCACATGCAGGGAGGAGTGGACTGGACAGGTGACTCCAAACTGACCTGTGAGATATTCCATCCCATATACATCATATTTGGGGTAAAGCTGAGGGATATGGAGGGTCTTGTCCCTCTCTTTTCTCTCTTGGCCAGCTTTGCTGGCTTTGGTCAGCTTGGCTCAGGTCCTGTTCCAGTTTCTTCCTCAGAGCACCCGAGGAGGACTCTGTTCTGCCTTCGACCCTGATCTGTGTGTTCCTGAATCCAGCACCAGAATCTAGCTCCTGAGCACAGCTCCCATCTGCTGCTGAGCCCAGTATGGGACTCTCCCAGTGCCTGCCTCACAGCATCAGTGACAGTGATGTAATTACCATCAGGGGGTTGGCTTCAGTACTGGTTTTGTACATATTTGTATATATGCCATTATTATTCTTTTCATTAAACCTGTTCTAGTTTCCTTTTCTAATCACTAAGACTCACTCTCTTATTCCCTTTCCCCTCCCCTTTGGGGAGGGATGAGGGTTAACAGAGAGCAACTGTTATAGATCTAAGGGGTCATCCTAACCCTAAACTGTGACACCATATTAAATGAAATAGGAAAAATTTAACAGTGCCATCTCAAAGCTTAGTATGGTGTGAGATCTTGGCAAGAAGTTACCATTAAAGGAATACAGTTACCTAACAAGTCATCAGGAAGGTTTACAGAATCCTACCAATGAACATGATGTTGATATGTTACTCCCAATTTGTAAAACTACATACTGAAGAAATAACTTGCTCTTGTTTGTTTTGAGACCTGTTGCTCCTTGAAAGAAGTACAACAGGGCAAACATCTTGACCAAAGTATATGCAAACACTCAGGTGAACAAAAAGCCTTGAGGAGAATATACTGTTTTATTTCTACGTACATTTGAAAGATGTGCAATGGAAACTTATGTGCTCACATGGATATTGCAGAAGCTATTCAGACATCAGAAACAATACTCTATGGTCTTTGAGTGATCACAAAGTTCAGTTATAGCTAGATGAATAACAACATGAAATCACTAACAACCAGTAAGTTTGTGAATAATACATATATGACATTTAAAAACATAAATATTAATCAAATGAGGAGTAATGACTAAGCTAAAAAATTACCCTTTAAGAGGAAAATTAATTAACAGAACAAAGGGTCAGGGTACCAAAACAACTCTGACAATCAAATAAATATTTATTTTTCACTCCTAGTTTATTTTTACAGTTGATAAGCTAATTCAAAGAGCAGGACTCTCAGCTCAAACAGAAACCTGCTGTCCCTCTGGATGCTGCTCAAAAAAAATAAAATTTAAATCCACTGAGCATTGCATAAAGTAGAAAGGCACCTGGTGAGGGACCTGAGCACCAAAAAAAAAATTGGATCACCAGTGAAGAAACAGGAAAGAATAAAAAAACCCTTCCTTTCTGGACGAAAGTGCTATCTGGTGTAACTAACCTGGGAACACTGAAATAGCAGATGCTTCTGCATTTGAAGATGGAGAATCACTGGCAAGATCTGCACATGGAGTTGTGGCTGGAATAGCAAGAAACTGTACAGATGAAAATTGAATGGCATGGGCAGAGCTTTTCTAGGAAGCTCAGATGAAACCCATATATCCAGTGCCAAGTTCTGGTATCAACATTCACAATTTCATCCAGGAATTCAACACACAATAGAAAAAATTCCATTGTAAAGCAAGAACAAAACTAAAAGAGAGTCTTCTGCTTCTGTCTTCTACTTTTCCAAGAGACAAACTCTAAGCGATTCAGATCAAAACCATCCCATCTCTCAATTAGAAAACAACACAACACCCTCAGAAGTTGGCTAGATATAATTTTGCTCTGATTTCCATTTCCCCTCAGTCAGTGCTTCAGGATAGCTCCCTAATGCTTTGTTTTGTTTTTTAAATTGAGGATATGGTTATTAATAATTAAGACATACATAGTTCAAATGTTGTGAAAAATTTGCTTCTTTTTCTATATATCCTACAGAAAACAACAATGGAATATATTAAACTAAAAGTCTCCATCAGGAAACTGCTATTACCTGCATTTATTCCCAACAATATCCCAGAGCCTTTGTTCCTTATATATATATAGAATTGTTCAGTAGAATGGAGTAATTCACAGTACACCATTTACATGCATTTTACCTGTGATCTAATTTGATAGACTATTCACAATTGTCAAATTAATGGAGTAAGAAGGACAAAGCAACTTAAATCAATCCCTAACATTCTGTGATTCTGATTCTGTAAAAGTTCAAAGCATTAGCTGTGAAAGCACTTGCAGTATTTACTTTCAGCTTTCCAAAAGTCATCTGACTTCCACCAAAAGGAGAGTGGGGACAAAAGGAAAGGAGAGAATGGAAGAAAAGCACACAAGAGATCATTCCAAAAAAATAGGAATAATCCTAAACAGTTATATATTTTTGGGATAACTAGATAAAGACTACTCAAAGCTTTACCATTTTTTTATAAGGTGACAAGCTCAGACAACTGATTTCAAGACATCACAGCCCCTAATATGAAGCACACACATGCCCATGGCATGTGCCCTGTGACCACTATTTTGGCAACAACCACTGCTTGACCACTGACTCTGCTCACATAACCAACATGACAATTCCCTGCTAGCAAGTCCCTTGTCCATCAGCAGCCCTCTGCAGCCCCCTGCCTCATGCTGCCACCATTTCTCTACTCTTATCCTTAGCAATGATACCTTTATGTATCTGGTCATTTTGCACAAGTAGTGAAAATATATTTGAACGCAATGGGAAATGAAGCAGGGCAGACCAGGGAAGTCCACACTCACCTGGAATGACCCATACATATTTTGTGTTAGGAAGCTGGTGTCTTGCAGGGAAAGTACCATGTGTCTGCCATTTGTTTGAAGAATTTCTGAGGTGTCACACAGCCCTGCATTATGAACCCAGAACCTCCATGCTGTAAGCATTCAGGAGCTGTGCCAGCCCAGCACCCTTGAGCTCAAAGAAGATAAGGTATTGTGAACTAAAAGGGAATGGAGAGTGCAGGACTTGAACTGGGCAGCACTACAATAGACATACAATGTTTTTTTTGTTTTGTTTTTTTTTTATACCACCTGCTGGTGCCCACAGCAATAGGCAGACAGATGGAAGGATCAACTCACCCCAGCCAATGAAGAGGTAAAGCCGAAAAATCTTCTGCTCAGAAAAGACTGGAAGTACCAGCAGAGTGTACAGGTACATGCCTTCCACCAGCAACCAGTAGTAATTTGCAGCCACACAATACTGCATCATCACAAAGACCAGGCGGCAGCTGAGTGATTCCTGTGACAGAAGAAAGCACAGTCCAGATGACTGCAACAGGAGCTGAGAATAAAATAATACTAACCCCAGACTGGTTCTCTCTCCTACTCTTGCTCCTCAAAACAATGCTTGATAAATTAATCATAATCGAGTACCAAAGGGATAGAAGTCAGTAATAGGTGCTTAGCAGATAGAGACTTTGAACAATATACCACTTAAAAAAAAAAATAATTTTAAAAAATTACATGTTCTGCATTTTCCCCTCAATAAGCAATAGTCTCTAATTTGAAANATAGTGAATGCCATAATGTTGACTATTTTCAAAATCAGAGGATTTTTGATGGAATGGCAGTATTTCCCAGCACATTATATTTAAAGGCAAAATCTCTCTTGGCTGATGAATCACAGTGAGGTGGTCAGCAGGGCTTTAGATAAATATGGAACCTGATTACCCAATTAATATATCCATCAAATCTGATGAAACCACTACTTGAGAAACCATGTGTGAAAGCACAAAACCTAGGTTTTCTTGGAAGGATGGAATGACTGACAATCCAATCCGAACATTTCCAGACCATTTACGATAAGTATTACAATGATATTTTCTGCCCATTGATACACTGTGGATGAAAATAAATAAATCATCATTAAGAGATTCATTATATGGCATTAGCACTTAAGCCTTAGACAGAGAATCAAAAAAGGATGGTTACTAAGTCTGCATTATGACCCCATAACTGGATTGCAGCAGCACACACTATACCCATGTTCTAGAATCACAAGAGCTATACAGATAATGTAAATTCCTTCCTTTAAAGATTCAAGTACATTCTGTATTCCAAATCTGACATGGTAAGGGCATGCTTTCATTATGTTCACTGAAGAGTTGTATATCCTCTCCCTTCGATTAAAAGTATTTAATTAGTCTCTACAGCCTAAATACTTTCAAATTTGCATTTTAATCAGATGCTT